>PNEQ01087058.1:12722-88720 GCA_003012365.1 Medauroidea extradentata | reverse complement strand
TTTTTTTTTTTTTTTTTTTTTTTTTTTTTTTTTTTTTTTTTTTTTTTTTTTTTTTTTTTTTTTTTTTTTTTTTTTTTTTTTTTTTTTTTTTTTTTTTTTTTTTTTTTTTTTTTTTTTTTTTTTTTTTTTTTTTTTTTTTTTTTTTTTTTTTTTTTTTTTTTTTTTTTTTTAGATATGCTACATAATTGAACATTTTAATATTGTGATGAAACATTTTATCCAAATAAATTTAAATGGGTTTACTCTCTCTCTTCCTACTTTTAGAGGTATAGATGTAAAATCTTCATTAATACAGCACAGTAGATATCTATTTGATGCTTAAGGGCGTAATCTTTCTTAAAATTTTAAATAAACTAGATTTAAAACTTAATATTTGTCGGGTCACAACTCACTTACTAACCACTTTAAAAGAAAGAATACTTTAACTTGCTAAGTTAATTTTCCCAAGGAATACCTACCGGACTTAGTTGAAATCACACTCGTCCCGAATACGCATATGTTCCTTCCATGAATTATGTTCCAATAGCACGGTTACAACATTGTATGGTTATAAAACATAAGAAAAGTTTTAAGACCACTTCCGAGTTTATATAATAGGTTCCGGAACTGAAAATTTGTTACGAATATTTTCATGCATTTTTGGTAAACAGTGTAGACTACTACACATACATTTATGAAAGGTTTGTTAGGGTACAGTATTTAGTTTTTGAGTTTTGATTTTACAATATATTTTCGTTATTGTACAAGTCCCACTTTTTAATTGTGGAATAATTTCCTGTGCACTAAACCATCTTGATTATTTCAGTGATAATGTTTCCCGGCATTAGAGAATTTTAAAGATTAATTATTAATATAAAATACAACGGTAAATAATTAGTAACAGAAATTTAAATTTTATTCAGTTTATATAACGCAAAAAAATATATATATCGACTTGTGGTTAAAAATATGTATATATATAATGTTATTGACAAAACTAACGAGACCGGATTCGCGTCGTTCGTATGGGAATCACTTCAATAGTCTCCTTTACTGTAGAATAATTTTCAATGTGTACCAAACATGCTTAAATTTTGCACGACGTGTGAGTTTTACGTTTGGAATACCACTGCATGGTTTCCTTCAAAATGAACGTTCTTCGAACAGCTGAAATGAGGATGTTACGCCATGCCAAATTTTCTTGGTTTTAGTATTTTCAACATAATTGATTGTTAGTGAAATTCCGAAGTAACAGATGTAATACCTCATTTAATATCGAACATTATTGTTTTGGCAATCTCTATCGTAGTAGGTATTTCAAGGATTAACTCTTAACCTTCGAATCGGATTGAACAAATTCGTTCAACAGTTGTGTGATAATGGTACAGATGTCCTTAAATAATTATTGTAAAATAATATTGGTAATGCATTTTTTTATCATTTTGCACCAAAAATTACCTAATAATTATCGTATTGGATACAAAGTGTAAACATTTAACTGTCTCAAGGGCTTTAAAGTGTGATAAATTCGTAATTTTATATTTGTATGAAATAATGTTGGATTTATAGACGTTACTAGCAACTGCATTATC
The DNA here is from genome assembly GCA_003012365.1 of Medauroidea extradentata. Taxonomy (NCBI): domain Eukaryota; kingdom Metazoa; phylum Arthropoda; class Insecta; order Phasmatodea; family Phasmatidae; genus Medauroidea; species Medauroidea extradentata. Next base: position 87,149 of record PNEQ01087058.1, on the reverse strand, counting down.
CTAATATGGAAACATTTTGGCAAGCATAGTATTGACATAGCGACACCGCCAAAGTCAGAATTGCGTTGTCGTGATATCATACATACACTCAACGAAGACAAAAAGATAAATCAATTTACACAAAAAATTTATAACACAGGCTACATGCTGAAAGTTAAAAGAAATTGTAAGAAATAATTATGTAAATACAAACGTGCGAATATCTAGTAGAAATTCTTCATTTGCAGCAATTAAAAAAAATTAATTAAATATTTAAATATTTTAAAACATTCAGCAACTAGCTGGCGACATCTTACTTCAGTAAAAATTATTTAATTGCTGTAAGTAAGTGTATTGGTTTTCATTGGGTGTGCGATTCCGTAACATGCAAAATTCTGGTATGGCATTGTGGGAATAATATGCAAGTTAAAAAATATTGCTTATACTAATAGCCTAACATATACAAAACTAACAATGTTTCAATATAAAATAAAGAGTTTTTCACACTTGAGCCTTAATACTATTTTCGTAAGAAGACGAAATCTAAAATTGTTGCATACAGTATGCATACGACTAGAGCTCTGCAGAGCTTTGGCATCCGCGGCATACGATGCCCTTAAGGCGGCCGCCTGTTGAAGGGTGTGTTTGTATGTGTGAGGCAAAAATCGATGAGGCTCTAAGAGTGACGCTGGCTGGCACGTGTATTGTGATATCGCCTCTACGCCCAAAGTCGAAAAGGCGCGCGCAGTGTTCCTGCTGTAATGATTTTACTTCAAGATTTTAAGGGTGTTCAAGTGCGACAAAATCATAATTTTATGTGTTAATGAAATATCGTTAGTTTTGTAGACGATACTTGTGAGTGTAGTTTCCTGTTACAAAACATTATAGGTCTCATAGTTTTCTCATAATGGGGCGTTAAAGTCAAATTTTGCTTGTTACGCCGCCAAGCAAATAGTGAAAACCAATTAACCTACTCAAACAATACAATTCACTGTGAATTTACATCCCATGAGCAATACAATAAAACATTTAAAAACTGTCGTATTTTGAATTTTTTAATAAATCACATAAGTACAGAAAAATTTACGAAATTCCAAAAATTTATTTAATATAAAAATATTTCACGGGATGTATTTTAATGTTTTGTTACGTAGCCCATGGCATGTTATTTCACTTAAGCCAACCGGTTTTGACTATTTGTATGGCAGCAGAACATGCAAAATGTCTTTGACGCACCTTTATGAGAGAACTATGTGAGATAAAATTGTTTTGTAACAGGAAATCACACTCACAAGTATCGTCTACACAACTAACATTATTTCATTAAAATTTAAAATTACGATTTGATCGCACTTGGACACCCGTAAGGGGCGACCCTGTCATTTTATTGAACGCGTCACTGTAGCAAGGTCCAATGTGCTTATAGATCTCAGTTTCGAACGAATCCGGTACTTGTAGCTTGAGAAACAACCGTATGAAAGAGCATATTTAAGCCAAGTTTGAGGGCATTTAAATAATTATTTCAATGTGCTTGGAGCCTTAAGGCGATGTTCTTTAGTTTAGACTATTTTTTGCGATAATACGTTTTTTAGGCTTAAACGAGGGGAGATATGTTTAAAATGGTTTTTGCAGCGATAGCTAATTTTTTCAAAGCTAGAAATGTTACGGTTTAGACTAAAAGTCAATTAACCAGAACTCCGTTAGTTACATAATTATCTATAACCGTAGTATTAACTGCCTTGAAAAAACAACCAACATGGAGAAGACGATTATAAACTAAACTGTCGGACAGATTTTTTATATCTTCTCTCGTTCAGACGTAAAACATTAATATGGCTAAAAAGTAGAAACTAAAGGGTATTGCCTTAAAATATATATTCACAAGTTATCTAAAGTGCATTCTTTTCGTATGTAAGCATCGTGAATGCAATAAACGGAACTCCGAACAGACGTCAGTTTAAAATTGTAGGTTTCTCAAAGCTCTATTAAAAAAACAGCAAACCTGAACAAAAAATATTTTTCTCGAGTTACGAATTTCAGAAGAATAATCTCCGACGCATAAATATCGTACATTTAATTGCGGCGCAAGATATTACGATAAAAAAATGCATCATTCTGGGAAATTGTTTGCTCATAAAATTGGCATGTATCATTATCTATGATTGTTGTTTTGTAATATTTCCACACTGACTTCCAGAAACGTGTGAGTTTAAAACGGTAGTTGTAGCGTTTATTTATCTACCACACACACTCAAATTTACGGCGAATAACTAAATGACGAAGTTATCAATCGAGAGACAGAAGACGAGAAGAATTAATCCGTCGTGGCGTCGCGCGCGCGACGTGTGACAGGACGCTATCAGCCCTCGGATGAGGCAATGCGGTCGTGATTTGCGATCCCGGGACGAGGTGCAAATTTATGTGGCCCGAGCGCAGATAGCGAGGCAGCCAACCTCCATCGCGGCTCCATATATCTTCCCCGGCATGTATGGCTACGGAGCAAACAATGGCGAGTGAAGGTGAGGTCGTGAAACATGACCTTGGAGGGAAATACGGCTCAGGCAACATGATTCTCTGCTGTCCACGGAAAACCGTGGCCTTCCATACGGTGTCCGCCCTAAAAACACATTCTTTGTCTCGACACGAATTTTGCTGAAACGTGAAGATATTTTGGTCAGCTCTTAAGGGGCCCGCCTCGTGGCATATGTGTTTGTGTGAGTGAGGTATGGTGCTAAGGGCGACGTCGTATGGGCAATACAACGGTGCGTCGCCTCTACGCGTAAGGCGTGCAGTCTTCGCGAAAAAACAAATTTCCTATGGGACTTTAAGTGGTGACCCTATTGTTTTATTTACGAAATCACTTTACTAAAGTCCAATGCTCTACCCTTAAGTGGTTTCACATGTATTCGGCTAGTATATTTTCCGCTACAGCAGCCTGAAAACCCCGTTTTAACCCATTTTGACGTGCCCTAAAAGGGGATTTATAATACGTGTGTTGTCTTGAAAGTACTTAAGGGCAGTCGTCTGAACTGTGTGTTCTTTTCGTAGACAAACGGCGTGAACACACGTGTATTAGTTTCGGTGTAAAACTTGTTCTTCAAACACGCTGCAGTGTGATTTTATGGCAACGAGGCGGGCCCCTTAAGAGAAGTCTTCGTCGGTGTCGAATTTCCACCTTTGACGAGTGGGAACAGCGTAGCGACAAAACCCAGTGTCCCACGCTGCACGAGAAATATATCGCCTCTATTCGCAGCGCGTCAAACTGGCGTGCAAGGTTTTCGTTGTAATCTTTTTCCTACGGGACTTAAAGCGGTGACCACATTTTACTTTTGAATAGTATGAAGTAAAGACAAACGCATACCTCTCGCTTTGCACTTTACGAATTCAGGTAATATTTTCGGAGTTACAGCAGTCTAAAAAAAACGTTTTTAGCCATTTTGAGATGCCCGAAAATCATATTTCTAACAAGCGCGCATATTTTTTGAAAACCTACAAGCATAGTTTCAAGTGTGTTTTCTTTTCATAAATAAACATAATACGAATTCGTTTGGTGGTTTCGCGTAAAAAATAATACGCGTGACACGCTGCAACGCCGTCCATGCGCCAGTCCAGCGGTTTACGTCAGTTTTCAACGTCATTTTTTATTTTTTTTATTTGTACCAGATATTTTTTTCTTATTTATACACAAATTATGACTAAATCTTTCTATTAGGAAATTTTTGTATCTAAAATATTTTTGTATTTAATAAAAATGCTGAATTTTGAAATGAAAATTTCAAAATTTCAAAAATTTTTTTAAAATACAAAACTATTCTTTTTTTGTTTTTATGTGTGTCAAATCATAGCCTACAACATTGTTATACACTGTGAATATTTTCGGTTTGGTATGTCAGTTGGTTTTAGTGGCGTGCATAAAACCTTAAAGTGCAAATTTTGACGTTTACGACGCATTACACATATACTTTAAGAGATAAAAAAATGTCTTAAGAGGAAAATTTAGTCATAATTTATGTCTAAAATAAGAAAAAAATATCTGGTACAAATATAAAAATAATAAAATACGTTGGAAACTGAGGTGATCGCCCCCCAGCGCTGGTCAGGGTGACATGATGTGAGTATGGAGCAGTGTCGGAATTTAGGCCTTGTTACCGAGTTTTGCAGTGATTTCGAAAATATTTTTTACTACTACCTAATAGGTAGAGCCACGATTTTACGGCGAAAAGATTTTTGCAACATTTGGTTTCGATGCGTCATGTGCATACCTGCAGCTCTGCTATACCGTCTGTGATTTGATGATTTTACTTTCACTGGCCTTGGCAAATTGTAGACGTACAGACTCACAATAATCTTACTCTGATTGGTGCAGTCAAATGAGAAACGTGTCTGAACAAAGACACGCTGCCAATAACCTTGAAACAGAACTGCCGATGTGCACGTGAGTCACTGAAACAAAGTGGGGCAAAAATCTTTTCGCGACAAAATCGTGGCCCTAGTAATAGGTTGCGAAAGTAACGCGTTGGTGAACATTACGTGGGCACAGAATAGTTAGGAATACAGAAGTGAAATAGCCAGTAAAACGGCGAACTCAGTCACACACGCCAGCAAAATGGCTTCCCTGGCCAGCAACATGGCGGAAACTCCTACTGCCAATCAGCGTAAGGCAGCTAGTCTGCTACCCGGCAGCCAAGCCAATAGGAAACATGTAGTAACATGCAGGAACCGAACATACACGGGGCTGGTATCAACAACCTCGGGCAGCCAATAAGCGGCGAAGTTCGCCTGTATCAAACGAGTCGCCTCGTAAAATCACGTCTGTATTACTATTTAGTCTGTGACGTGGGTGAACACAATGTGTGTTTCTAAAACATTTTCAATTAAAATGAAATATTGTGCACGGATAATCCGCACACTGATAATCGGGAGTCTACAGTACTTGATAACCGTTAATGTATACTTTATAGCTACCAGTAACTTATTAAAACACGCCCATGTATTGTCGAAACAATAGTCAACAAATGACAATAGGGAAGTTCTGTAATAGGGTTGATGATAGCATAGTAACTTCAGTAGACTACTACAAGCAATGATTCTCTTAAAACAGCTGACGGAAATACACGTTCCTTACTTTTCTTTGCCGTAAAGTAAGATTGATTTACTGTAAATTAAACACCCCTTTCCTGTTATGAAAATAGATTTGCTATGCGATAAGTGAAATCATGGCGTATGCTTATCTACTGAAGTCATTCTGTGCTACAAAAAAATTATACGCGATATTATTTTGCGTGAAAGATTTACCGCGGGGTAGAAAGATGACATTTTGAAAGTGTAGTAAAATTTATTGTCCACTAGGGCAGTAAATTATGGCGTCATAAAGTTTTCGCTGTCCACGATAGGAAAGTGACGTCAGATTTCTGAGAGGCGCTTTAGTTCAACAACATGAGTTCCTGTCTCAGAACGCGTATTATTTGAGCCACTTAGTTTTGGTGAATATGAATTTCGCATCAACATGCTTCGGTGTCTTACGTACACACCTGCAGCACTGCTTCATGGTACTTACAGAATGCCTTTGTGTAGACGCTTCACACATTTGACTGTCCCAATGAGAATACCACACGTCTGTGATTTGTGGGTAGAGCACTGAGAAGTTAAAGAGTCAAAAACATCCAATCACTGACCACGAAGGAGAGCTACAGATCTAAACGTACGGCACTGAAACAATTTGGTGCAAAATTCTTTTCGCCAAAAACCATTGGCTCTTCATATTATTTTAGAGCAAAGGTCTACATTGAGAAAAATTTTGTAGGAAGTCTTTACTGCAAAATTATTTTGTAGCAGCCACAAAATAATTTTGTGGTGTAAACAAAATGTATTTGTGGTGACCATAAAACAAATTTTAAGGGTGAATACCCACACAATAGCTGCCACAAATTTTTTTTTTTCGTGCGGCTACTGATATGTAAGAACCTGAAAACCCCTACGCCTTTATTTGGCAACAAGCTGGAGTCCACTGACGTATGGTCACTTGAACTTACTCCGTGACATTATAGGCTTCGACCCTTCGTATCTTTGTATGCTCGCGTTAAAGTATAGTGGGTATTTTGCAGTTAAGGGGCCTCCTTAGATAGGTTGCGTTTGTATGTGTGAGGCAGGAGCGGTAAGGTTGCCACTGACCGACGTACGTAATGCATTGTCACGTCTCCGCGCGTAGTATTTTACTATTATCATTTTTCCTATGGGACTTCAAGCGGTGACCACATAAATTCATTTGTGGGCAGCGTAGATCGAAGTCTAACGCTTACTTCTGTAGTTGTGTTTTTCGAATTCGGTTGTTACTTAAACAGATACGACAGTCTGAAAAGCCCCTTTTTTGACTATTTTTAGGGGCCCGAAAATAATATTTTAATAAACGTGCCAAATTTTTAAATCTATAGTGACATAGTTTTAAGTGTGTTTTCTTTTCACACAAACATAAATGTATATATACACACTTATATAATGCGCGTTAAATAGTTTCGTCAGAAAAATAATAGTCGCAATTCACTGTAACGTATTTCAAGCGCAAGTAGGGAGGTCCCTTAACCTTATACCAACTGTTGTAAAATATCTTTAGGCGCACTACACAAAGAGCGAGTGAGAGATTTTGGGCAGCGCCTAGCGGCGCCGAAATGAAAGAGCAGGGGAAACGGGAGATCCTCGAGAAAACCCGCCGACCAACGGCATCGTCCGGCACGATTACCACACAAAGAGCCACTAGCAGAAGTGCACAGTAACTTGAAGTCCAATCTGATTGCAGATGATAACAAGGAATTTGCAAGTCACTAATGATTAGTTATGATATACATATTTGTGCAGGTAAGTAATTTTTATTACCATTAATAGCAGAAATGTTATATGATTTTTGTTTCAAAGTTACAATGAAAACTACTTAGTATTGTTTACGAGAATCAAGATTTAAAGCGAAATTTTCCACTTGTCCTGTATAAACTCATTTATGTCTGTCCGCACGCTAGCTCTGCGTCCTTGTTGTGTATTTATTCTTTTTCTTTAACGTCATGTATGGTAACGTAAAACAGTCGAAATCACGTCCTAACTTATGATGTGGCTGCGGCTAGTGTGTGTCTGTCGACATATTATCAGCCTCGTGGTTTTATTTATATATTTACAAAAGAAAAACGCATACCAACCAGGAACTCAGAATTTTATTTTTATTGGGAATATTGCATATGAAACTTGAAGAACGTGAATACTTTTCAGTGCATTTGTCTAGAAATTTGTTCTCTTCATATTACCTGTGGGACCGCACTCACATACAATTACACATATAGGAAGTTTGATTTGCCGCAGGAAAAGAGTTGACGATGTTTGCTAGGCTTCAGTGTAACCCACATCTGATATTCCTCATTCGTTATTGGCATGTTGCCCTATTTGACTGGGTCAATACTAACTCTGGTACACCTATACTCCACGTCACTCTCTTTGACCTCAGGGGTACCTTGTCGACTTCATTATATTCGTCGTGGTTCCAAAGCGAGTATTACTACTACAGTATTATTAATAGAGCCACGATTTTGTCGCGAAAAGATTTCTGACCAACTTTGTTTCAGTACCTTACGTGCGCACCTGCATCTCTGCTTTGTGGTCAGTGATTAGATGTTCCAGTGTCTGGAGGTTAAACCCGCAAATAACAGACACGTGTTGTGTCCCAGTCACAGACTAAATAGTAATACAGACGTGAAATGACGTGGCGGCTCGTTTGATATAGGCGAACTTGGCCGCTTATTGGCTGCCCGAGGCTGTAGACTCCAGCCCCGTGTCTGTTTGGCTCCTGCATGTTACTACAGGTTTCCTATTGGCCTGACTGCCGACTAGCAGAGCAGCTGCCTCACGCTGATTGGCAGTAGGTGTTTCTGCCATGTTGCTGGCGTGTGTGACTGAGTTCGCCTTCCTGCCGACTATTTCACTTCTGTATTCCTAAATATTCTGTGTCCCAGTTATCCGTGTACTGATTCGCATAGTCAAATGAATAACAACTCTGTACAAAAATATTCTGCCAGTAACCATGAACTTGAACTGCAGGTGTGCACATAAGGTACTTAAACAAAGTGGGGCAAAACTCTTTTCGGGAAACTTCCTGTCCCTAGCTTATCATAGACTCATGTAGGTAGGGTTTCCTATGTTCCAGGGATTGAACCACGGCATAGAATCTTCTCGTGTGTTTTGAGGGGAATCTTGTGTCCTATGTGTCCTATGCACCTAAAACAAGGTATTGCAAGTGCGATTTATGTCTCGTCGACAGCGAGTTCATTATAAAGACAGTGACACACAACTTGCTACAATGACAGGAGCTGGGAAAGGAGTCGGCCATGGCCATTGTTGAGGAATCGAACCATCATTAGTCTGGAGTAATTTCAGGAAACAATGTAAAACATAAATCAGGATGGTCGGAGCCGGGGATCGAACCCGGGTCCTCCCGAATCCAAGTCTAACGTGTTACCGTTACGCCACCTCGCTCGGTCGCTTAAAACAAGGGGACCGTTGTGATACTGACCTATAAGTCAGAGTCTAACGAATATAGAAACAGTACAAACATTTTCTACTATAGGAGAATGGTCACTCCCTCAAGTTTTACTAACGTGGAATGTGTAAACCTCGCTTGCTGTAGCTTGGATAGCCTGCGAACACAACACAAGAGTCGTAGTATTATATATTATTTTGATATTGTTTAAAGGATGTAATTGGAAAATTTAATTTTAAATCTTTTTATGACTTTTATTCTCCCTAAGTATTGCATTTGTAAACGATCAATCATATTAATTTTCTTATAACTTTTCTTAAGTTTCCACTTTACGTAATTTGTAGAATATTAAACAGCATAGCACATTATTACGTGTGACCATATCTTAGATGTTGTATCTTACCTAAATTTAAAAATGAAAATTATAAATGCTAAATATATTTTTCCGACTTGAACCAGAGTTTCTAAAGAACTAAAGTATTGCCCGTTTTTTTTTTTTTTTTATTTAATTAATCGTTTTGATTTACATTCACTGCCAGACACGAACAATAGCAACGAATAACATTATTACATAAAACTATAAGGTTTTTAAGTTTTGAAATTGCGAAGTTTTCTTACCATGGATACATTTCATTAATCATAATTGGAATTTTTTTGCAGTGAGCAATGATTTTGAGTCAGAAAAATTCGAAACATTATAAAAATTCTATTGTGTACTCTGATACGGATTTTCGATCTGTTTTCAGAATTCCTTTACTTTCAGTAAGCAACAAAAAAACAGGCGAATAACCGTTACAAATTCTGTATTTTATAGCTGTGCTCAGTCATGTTGAACTTGCAAACATTTCTAATTAATTTTCAGTGATTTTTTTTTGCAACGCCGAATGCGATACCAAAAATGTCACGTCTTTAAAAACCACAGACAAACAATCAAAATATTTGAAAAATAATTTTAGGGTACTATATTTATCAATTTCGGAACAGTTATATATACAGTAAAAATGTAAAGTTACGTAATAACAGAGTAATACAAATATTAAAAAATTATTCATACCCAACACACGAATAGTGGAAAAACTATTTAGGCTTGTGAATATCTGGCTTTCCCATATAGCTCGTTGTGCTGTACTTGTTTTAATTTTGTTATTTCTGTAAGTCTGTCAGTTAAAAAAATTGCTTAGTGTTAAAATTGTTTACTTATGACTGTGACGGAAGCATGTTACGTCTAAGCGTTGTACATCATTTGACAAGCGTATAAAATATTAGAGAAAAAATTATATTTCAATGAGCGCACTACGATCGTTGACACGTCTCGCATATTTTTAAAATTTAATTTTCTTTTTGAAGCGACGAACACCTTCCTGGAAGCAAATAACGCCGGCAGCCACGCCTACGGTGTTCGCATCACGTTCTGTAACGTGATGTCTCGGCGACAGGCATTTCGCTCCTCCCTCCCTCCCCTTTTTATTTCCACCCCCTGACTGTCGTTAAGTGCTAGCAAAACAGAAGCAAGGGCGCGCCCTAGGGCAAACAACAGGTAGGAAATGGCGACGCCTCGAAAGGATGGGACGTGATGGGGAGGGGGGATGAGAAAATGATGGAGCAGGGGCCGGAAGTGAATCTCGCTCGCTCAAAGGAAGATGGCAAGGAAAAAATGTTGCAAAAAAAAAAGATAATTGGCAAGTTCAACCGATTCGAACGTTCGCATGGCAACTACTTTTTTTGAATGCATGTTTTTTTTTCTGTCCTAAATACATATAGTACGTGGATGCTCTGAACGTTTCGTCGAACAGTGATAAATCAATCGTGACGGAAGCAGTGATTTATAAAAAAAAAAAAACGTGAAGGAATTTATGGATGGTCTGTAGTTTGGCTCAAAACTTGCAAAAATATATTTTGTTACTTTATTCACTACCACAAAACTGTTTTGCTCTACTGAAACACTTCGAGAACAAAACTAATAGAAACAAAAAAAATTAATGTACATATAGACTTAGCTGTTTGTTTAAGACGAATATTTGCCAGTTGCCATAGGTGTAATTCGGGGGTGGCAACGGGTGGCAGTTGCCACGCCAAAATTTTGTTGATAGAGAACATAAAGTTATCTTTCTTAGCTTATGAATACAATTTTACTTGTGCATTTTCCAATACACTGTTTTTTTTTTTAGCTAATGATATAAAACAATCAATACAAAAGTTTAAACATGATTTTGATATAAGCTTTTCGATTTCCACACGCACCCCCACCTTTTTAAAAAATCTTTTATAACTGGTAATCATTGCCACCCCAATCAAACTGCTCAAATTACTGCCAGTGGCCTAAAATTAGACGGTATATCTTGACACATTCTATAAGTTTATTTCTCACTCGCACGTGTATGCCTTAACTCGAGTTACATTGTTAAGAAGATCGATGATTATGACTGTAAGTAACTTGATTCGCTTAACATAAAAAATTAAAGCAAGAAATTTGTGTTTCCCAATTATTTAATTAATTTTAAATAAATGAAGTTTCATACGTAGAGGACCATGATGTCAACAATTTTTTTAATGTGTATAGAATTATTTACCGTTATCAACCACAACCAATCAAGAGTCTTTTTTAACGAACGATCTTTAGCATATAATATAACTGTTACGTTTTAATCACCTGGTTAGGTCACACTGGAATGCTGCGTAGTTTTTCGTATGTAGAAACATACTAACAACAAAATAATAAAACCATAAATTCGTAATTACTGTTGTAGATTTAGTCAGGTCACGTGACTATTTAGTTAACAATAAATATCAACCTAACGCAACCTCAATAATAGGCTATCTATTAGAGTGCAGATCTTGAATATGAAAGTCTTGAATAGTTCTAGCAAGGAATATGGTAACATTTTAAAAATACCCACTAGTTATTTTTGCAACTTTAACTGTATTTGCCAATCTGACGAATATATTTAAACAGTAAATACTAATTTATAGTTAAATTTAATTGTATATGTATAGATGTGCACGAAACGCATTTAAAAACAGTTTTATCTTAAATATTTTAAGTGTTATAAATAGTCAAATTTTAAATATACGTCATAGTAGAATAAGGCTGTGAAGAAATAATTAATTTTAAACAGTAATGGCACCGTAAAATATTGTGGAACGCTTTATAAATTATTCTTTAAAAATATAGTGCCAAAATATATTAAGAACTGTAATGGTGAAACGGTTTACACTTCAAAATTGCTTAAAATAATAAATAAGAAACATGCATTTCTCATGGTCACGTTAAATAGGTAACATAATATCCATGCATTTTACTGTAATTAACTTTGCACATTATATGGCACCGTATAAAAAATACTGAATCATTTGTGGTAGCAAATTGTTCCCAAAAAGTTTGCTTTGCAAAAATAAATGTTGTGTGAACAACATTGATAGCAGTGTTTGGAATGCCTAGTAAAACTATAAGATGTTGTTCGCTTTTGTCTGGTAAGATTTGTATTGTTGCATGCTGTGTATGAGAGCGAACTGGCTGGGGCCTGTGTCGAAACACCTTGAGGACTGGCCCATGACTCACAAGCTGAACTGTCTCATAGTGGGAATCCCGACTAGATACATCATAGGAATCAGCGTACGAGACTCAAGTAACGTCCGAAGCATGATGAAATGTCTATTTTTAGTGCGGTGAATCCCCAGAGTTTGGCCAGAGTATAAAAGCACTGAATCAACAGATTTGGAGAGAGTTTGCCATTGGTCGTGCTAGAGGAAGGTGCTATGCTTGTGGAGTGAGACTGGCGAAGGCATCTTGGTGACGTCAGAGTCTACTGTGAGGCTGCAGGCACATGCATTCGGAGTAGTATTGGGTGGAACAAGAGGGCTGCTGCTGTGGGTCGACGGACAACAAGGAGGTGCGCGACGGGAGTCGAACCGAAGACCTCAAGAGTGAAGACAGTGGTGCACTAGGGGCGCTGCGCAGAACATGGTGAACCATCACCACTTCGGACTGATAAGGTTGTACATTGTCACTATTTGAAAGACTGTTGATCGGATATATGACTGAACTTTTATTGTGATTTGTAGTCTTAGATTAATTATAAATATTCTTGTGCTTTAATTCTCAAAGTTATTTAACGTTTCTGTGGCACAGTAGTAATTGTGTGCATAATTAAGGGTATTGTGAAAGTTATAGTTGATTGCTGTTTTGTGTATTTTTGTAAGATTTGTGAGCTAGTAAATCAATAACTTAATTCAACTTTTTATTTCTAATTATAAGACCTCTATCCCAAAGAGCTCAGAATTGCCCACATATAAAGTTTTTGTTAAACTTGTAACATTATCTTTCAATCTTGTAACAACATTATATTGTGAAACTTAGTTTATCCATGTCATACCCACAAATGAAACATATTTTTGATAAGAAATAAACCCAAGAATACATCGAAAACATCGAAACCAATTGCGAGCTTCTGCCAACAGAATCACGGTTAAAATATGAAAATAATCGGTTTATAGTGCCAGGGTATTAAGTCGTCCCTGGTAAAACTGTTACCATCGAGTACGCAGGCTTTAAAATGCATTATTTTTTTTATGTGGAAGTTTCTGTATCTCCAATAAACACTCGCCACAGAGAGGCAAGTGTTTGGATTTACTTTGCCGCACAATGGATATAATTATTTTGTAAGAAGCTGAGTTTGAAATTTATATTCTCTTTAGCCCATTTTCAAGAGCTACTGCCTGAAAGTTTCCTACTACAATCATCTTCAGAGGTTATTACATAATAAAACAGTAAAATTAATATCAGCATATTATTTAACACTTTGTCCTAAATTTTTTTTGAAACTGTCTATTAGATCTTCAACAGTTATTCTGTTTGAATGAAAGTAAAAAAATTGATATCTGTAACATATAAGTTGAATGCAAATGGAGGAGGTACTCTGTTGCTGGTATAAACTATTTACGTGGTAACACAAATTACAAAAATAAAACTAATTACGTGGTAATCAAAAAATTACAAAAATAAAACTAAAACAACTTAATAAACAAAATGTTTATGTTTTGATCGCCCTCAGTTTACTAACATGGAAAGACAGATAGTGAAGTGTGTGTGTGTATGTATGTATATATATATATATATATATATATATATATATATATATATATATATATATATATATATATATGAGTTTAGAAAATACATGTGCTTCTATTAGGAAATAATATAAAATAATTATATATCTCTGTCTAGTTGTCCTGAACTGAAACGTACTTTTATCAAATCTATGTTATGTGTGCTGGTGTCATTCATTTTACGAAACATGTACACAGAACAATTTTGCGTACACATGCCTGCAAAACAGTACCCTTAATATAATATCCTGAGAAATAGTACACGTATCTTAATTTTACATTATATTTCAAAAAGCTTTCGAGAATTCCGTGTTGCACGGAAATATAACGTGTTTCCCTACTGGTTAAAATGTGTAGCCTTTTCTGTACCAATGGTTTGTTTGGAATATTTTTACATTTCTTTTTCGAGAAAATAAGGTTATTGCATTTTCCCTCTTATGAATGAAGGGTTCTTCATAGACGGATGAGCTTAACGAACCTGGTAACTGATACGCAAGAAGGCGGCACCGGCACGTCTGTATTTGTTTTAGCCTGTGGCTTTTCCTTTTAATCTTCTTCTTTCTGTCGTCCCTGCTGGTCTAATCCTCGCATGCACGCCTTTCAGCAAATGACCAACACGAGCTGCAAAGCTACAGAAACCTTTCCAAAAAGCTAGTGCTAGAATAAGATGTACGAGATTTAATATCTCTGAGATCCGTTTGAAAAATGCGTAACGTCTCTTCATACGCCTGCGACTGTATAGCATACAATGTGACGTCTACATCCTGGCACTACCATCGGTTTTTGCGCAGGCCACATCAACATTCACGTTAACAAATTGAACAAGCCATGATACGTTTCTTTAACATCCCTAATAAAACGTGAAATTAACTGTGCTCCGTTTATTTACACACGGAAAAAAAATTGTGGCAGATAAGAAATATATTATGTGGGTATGTACCCTGCAAAATTTATTTTGTGGTCACCATAAAAACACTTTGTTGTCAGTATCAAAATATTGTGGCCTCCACAATATTATTTTGTGGTTGGTTACTACAAAATTTTTTGCAGCAAAGACTGTCTAGAACAATTTTCTTTCAGTGCAAAAAAGTTTTTGTAAGCTTAGTAAGACGGAAATAACTTTAATGTACACTTTATTATTTATTTGTAACAAGTTGCTCTATGGTTCTGGTATTGAACTAGAAAATTAATTGTAGGTTTATAAAGTATCAGTTATACGTAATGTGGAACTCATCCTCGTCCACTTTAACATGTTACAATTACATACATATATACACACACGTGAAATTGTCATAAGTATCATTAAAGTTAACTTCTTTTCATGGAACTCTTCGTTTCCCTCTTCCTCCAGGGGTAAGTATTTATTATAAACAATGTGTCTCTACTTTAACAAAAGTTATGTAAATTAATCTCCAAAATCAATAAAATATAAAAAAATTGAGTATTAATTTCTTCCTCAAAAATATTATAATCGTAATTTCCTTCCACATGAAATTAAGATCGAACAAAATGCTAAATTTTCAGTAACGGAATTATTTCGACATGCAGAACCAAACGGCAGATGAACAAATAGAGCAATTTTTAATGTAGTGAAGATGCATTAAAATATGACACTATCGAAATAAGTCATTCTGTTGCATAGTTCTTCCAAACTCATTCTGACAGGTGAGCAGACCGCAACATTCGGAGCCAATATAAGCGAATGTTCCCGACATTTGTGAAACACAAATATTATTTTATTTTCATGAATATCTCCGTTGTCCCCCGCTGTGTCACACACTTGAACCGAAATTACAAATCGTGGAATTATGATAGCCTCAAACTATCTTCGTCGATTGGAACTTGAGTAGGATACATTATAAAGACAGATTCATGAACGCCGTAAAATTTCCAAAAGTAGCCTTCAAAGAGAGGTAAACTCAACGAAAAGCAATCAATAATATCAATTTTCTCAAAACTCAAAAGTTTTTGTCTGCTAACAAGTTACACCAAGGGAAAAAAATAGTGAAATATCATAAAGTTTTCAATGAACTTAATTTTTTTCTGCACATATTTTTTCGTAAGCCCATAATTTCATGTAGTTTCCATAAATTTTGAAAAAAATTTGTTGATGCTACTGGTTGAAATTAAAAAAATACTTTGATTTGAAATTTGAATATATATATATATATATATATATATATATATATATATATATATATATATATATAGAATTTTTTGTTGAATGTGTGGGAGAAGGGGGTGGGGGTTAGTGAAATTTTTTAAAATTTGGCTGAAGTGTTGGAATCCACAAATGTACCTTACCGTCTATTGAATTTTGCAATACATTTGAAAGCGAATACTGTAAAACCATAAAAAGAGGAACCCTAAAATACAGTTTTAACCACATTTACTAACAAACGTTTTGCCAGTGAAAAGTGATTCCTTTGCTGCATCTTGTTGCGTCGTAATATTTGTTACGTATGGCACAGACGATTAAGATATACTTACGAACACGCAGGCATTAAGTACGTAGAGACGATGAGACAAGTGTCAGTGAGCAATAGTACACTTTAAAAAATATTTTGTAAATTTGTCACACGTGCGTATAGAAGCGCTAAGAAAGTAGGTATGGTAGAATTGTTTCCCAGACATCCATTATAAAATAGTTAAATATATACTGAAGTTACCAGGCTTGTACTGTAACAAGTGTAAAAGTTTGCATATTTACAAGGCGGAAGTATTGTAACTGTCCCATTCTGCGTTTAGGTTAATTACCTCCTAAACATTTTAGGAAGTTTTTTCAGTGTAGTTTTGCTCACCATACACTTGTCTCATCGTCTCTTCGTACAAGATGCTCAATTTGCGTGCAACTTGCCAGTTTACGATTCGCGTGGATGTGTATTTGAGGGAATAGGCTGTATCTTTATCGCTGAGAATTTTTTAAAATATTTTATATGGCGCCAGTTTCAGAACTGAGCTTCACTCTAATGCTAATCTGCATCTTAAAATGAATTTTAAAAACAACAGCACACGATAAAAAAAAGTTTTTCATGAACACTCGTTTAGAAGTTCACAAATAGTTATACTTTGAATTCTATAACGACATTCAAAGTAAAAGTAGCCAAATATCATACATTGATAGAAGGCGAACGAATTGTCTGAATCTACGACCTCAATAAATGACTTAAGCTGGTTTGTACCACCGTGACTAATTATTTTTTGAACTGAAATATGTAATGTTAAAACAACCATAATTATGTTGAAAAAGTATAAAAATATAATTTTCTAGTCGGTTTTGTCGTTTTGTCACAGTTACTTTGCTGCGAATTCTCAAAACTATTAAAAATTCACAAAACTCAGAAAAAAATGGTCATATTAACAGCCGTAATGGCTACCACTGACTCTGATAATGTTTGTTCTGACTACTTTCACAATCTGAAAATATAAACGGAAATTAACTATGGAAACGTTACCTCCAAAAGACTATTGCAAACTTTTATATGTGTGAAAAGACAACATGTGAGTTCGGTAAGTGGTTTTAAAATAAATTATTTTTCCTAGCAACCAGCTGAACGAACAGATACATAACTAGCAAAGCGGAACCCTTAATATTATTTACACGACGCAATTTGCCTCAGAATAGTTAATATGCTGAATAATCGCAAATCACTGAAAACAAATGTTCGGAGTAAATTCGCTGAGGAAATTTCAGATAATTGTAAATTATTCGGTGTTCCCATATCAATCTCCTTTGAACTATGAGTAAATGTCCAGAGCTTAGGAACGTCTTGGAAATTAAAACTGAGATACATGTTTGGTACATCAAACCACTTAACGTTTCTACATAAGTGACAGAGAAATGTATGGACTCACTTTATTTAACAAAATTTTTGTTTTCCATGAAGATTATGTTAGCTCAGCAAAATTTTATAATTCAATTATATAAAAATTTAGCTTGCTTTGCCGTATGTATAGTACCAAGACAATGTATTTATATAGGTTTTTTTTAACTCGTTTTCTTGTCTGTCTGTTCGTCTATCCGATACGAACTTTGTAGTCGGTTTTAAACTAACTTCCCGATGAGATACAGACTTGAAACTACAAAAATAACTCAGAATTGAACGACAATGCATCATAAAATGTAAAATAATTAGGATATATGCATATATATTTAACAAGATATTATTTTTAATATACCACAATAGACTTTTGAATCATTAACCATATTTCAGAACTGACTGCGAAATTTCACACACACAAAGACTACAAATTATAAATATTATTTAAATAAATTTTAATGTAACAGGTTTTTAAATAAGACTAAATAGTATAAAATAAAACTATGTACATACTTACGAAATTTAAACCAAACAAAATTCGTGGGTCGCATGCAATAGTTAATGCTTTATTTGCCCTTAGACACTTACAATTTTATTGCACTGCAAAATATATGAACTGTTGTGTGAATTCCCTCAACTATAGATACTCTTTTCACTCGTTATTATCTGTAGCATGCGCTCGCCATTTTTTTTTTTCGTTGCAAATTTTACACGCATTTTCATAGGAAAGTTTATTTTATACTTTTAATTCCGTATTTAAAAGCGTTAGTTATTACTTTTAAATTTAAATATTATTTCTCAACGGGTTTACGCAATCGTCAGTGTTGTTGATTGCTTCTCGTTAAAAGTTTGTTTCTGAATCATAATTCCCTCTACCCGGAGCTTACGAAACTTTTTGTAGAGAAGTGAAGATTGCAACTTACGTTCGTGACTAACTATGTGATCTCGTAAGAGTTCCACGTCTCAGATTCCATAAGAAAACCATTTCATCAACCACACACATGTGGCGGACGCGTAACGCGTCGTTTAGTTACACATGTAGATTCAAGCCAAATATTCTATATAAAAATGTTTATCTTCATAAGTGTGTTGCTACGTGCGCTTAGTTATGGAAATAATTATGATTTATTCTTGCATGAAATCTTGCATTACGTCGAACATAAATGTGAATGTTTACAGTTACCATAATCGGTCAAGTATACAGGTACGACATGCCAGGCAATATTTTTTGAAAGGACACAAAATAAGTTCTAAATAAATGATTGTCTGAAATTTTTTTAATTCTTTCATACTTTCTTACTTTGCGTAGTGTGTATATTTCTATTACAATATAATTGTACATCTCACGCTGGGTAAATGACAACACGCATGGAGCGACAAAGAAGCTTGATAAATTGTTGGAAAGACAAGTTATTATAATGCCATATAAAGGTTTTTAGCTTTATTCACTGGAAAATTTATAGGAGAGTATTCCAGTAGATGTTTGTCTTACTATGGCAATCATTTGTGCATGTTAGTCTCATAAATATGATTTCAAAGCGGTAAGTTGATTTAAATTTGTTACCAAATCAATTTGTTGCCATCTTCGGCAGCTCTATACGAGCAATTTATGTAAGTACGCATGTTGGTTGCCCACACAAGAAGTATTTTTGGAGGTGACTTCGTGTGAAAAAATGGCTAAAATTATGTCCTACGTCTTGTGGCCTAACTCAACTCATAAAAATATCTGTCCTTGAATTTAGAGATTTAAATTCGTATTTTCAAAAGAAGTATTCGGTGTTAACAACTTTTAAAAACTACTTTACATTTATCAATACCTGAACAATATACGAATGAATGTGTTGAAATCTTTCTTCTACATACAAAAATTAAGGCGAATTCCCCCCCCCCCCACCCATACCTAAGCCGCAAAATAGCAACCAACTGTTTCGCCGTCATGTAAAATGACCTATACGTCCCTATACGTTCTGCTGAACAAGACAAGGTTCTGCTGTTGTGGTGAAAGTTTCCAGAGCTATTATTTCCTTAAAAATCAACACAGAGGTGTCGCCGGTCATATTATTACAATCTTTGGTATAAACCTGTGCATTCATGCAAAAACGACGTTCACATTATAGCGAAAAAGGTTGTACGGATTCAAAGTCTGGTCATTTCTAACTTTAGCATGTACGCTCATATTTTTAACACGTGCTGTAGACACCATGTTCCTTAAGTCATATACTTGGCCATGTTGTGTCTGTAATGTAAAACACGTGTACGATTTATAGGAATTCTTAAAGGTATAACGTCTTCATAACCAGGCGTTATAACATCACCACTAGAAGAAACGATGAGGTGGCCACTTCCATGAAGATCAACTTTACGTTCAGCATGGCGTACTGTGCCCGGTAACCACATCAAATCAACTTTTCAAATGACGGCGAAAAGCACTGTATTGTGCTGTTAGGGAGAAAGGTCATCCCTATATATTGTATTAAATCTGACTTTTTTCACCCTATTATAACCGCTTGGTTCAAATCTCGATTACACTAAACAATGTTCAAAAAGTCGTGAGTTTACTCAACCCCGTTTTCGAAGTCTTGCGAAAGTACGAATTGCAACCACAAATTTTAACGGAGGATGCTTCCCTTACGAAATGAGCAAGTCTGTACGTTGAAAAACATAATTGCCAACATTACAAGGATTTACCGCAAGGAATATTTCCGGTGAATTTCCCAACAGCATGTGTGTTATCAGATGATACAGCTTCACCTCCGCGGCTGCAAAAAGTTTCTTCCGCCCTGGCGAGTTATGACGTCACACCCAGTTTAATTTCAAGTCTGAGCAAGCTGGAGAAGCGCAGTGCTACCAACACTCGTGTCAGTGATGCCAACCCTTCGGCAATAGCTGGGAACTTTTGACGATCGTGCTCCAAGTAGCTTCGGCGAGTTTAATTGCCTTCACGTACGGAACCGCGAGAGTGCTGGTACGTCGCCCGTAACGACACTCGTAAAACATAGCGTGATGCTCCTTTCTCCAGCAGCTGTTATACCCAAGAAGCCAACATTGCCGAGTCCTTGGCGAGACGTCTTGATACCACATTATAACAAATTCAAGAAAATAAGAGAATATAATAACGTAATGGTATTGAAATTTTGAATTTAAAGATTTTACCTTAACAGGGTGACCCTTCATTGCAACAAAGAAAATTTCCTGATTTCCTTATTGAAAACCAAATATTCCCCTGATTTTCGCAAGCATGAAAACAACATTTTGGCGTTTTATTCAGCACATTTTTTCCAATACAGGTAAAACTTTCAAGTCTTCACTGAGAGAAAGAATTGTTTCATTATACTAAATATATTTGTTTGGGTAATGTTTGCTTCAGCTAAACAATATTTTGTTAGTAAGACCAAACTTGGAGTCCTCCAAACCAATTTATTTATTTCCCTCGACCAAATTATTCATTTAAACGCACTTTGTTTGTGCCAAACGTATATTTGGTTACTAAAGGACGTCGAATAAATATTTTGTGTAAACAAACAACTTGTTACAGCTTGTCAACAAAATAATACTGTTAGTTATAAGTGATGTGCTTTGAACCAAAACATTTTTTTTCGATGGACTAAATGATTTTGTTGGCGAAACTAAATCCATTTGGTTGACTTGCGGAAGTTGGCAGGCTGGCGTGCGTGAGCGAAAAGATGGCGAACGTGGTATGCCTCAACTTTCAAAGTATAAGCTTGTGCGACAAGTAGGACGTCTAAACTGTTAATCAGCATAATTCAAGTATCTTAATTTTAGCTATAACAATTTCAAAGTGGTTTATTCGATCGATCACAACGGAAAATGCTATAAACTTGAAAAACACCGCAGCTGCACGTCTCGTTCTTTGTGCTGCGGTGTACGGCAGTCATTTGGTAATATTATTTGACGTTGTTTACATTTTCGCAGACGGAAGACAAAAATGTTAGAAAATAAAGCAGTACAATCGTAATTTAATATTAGGCCTAACTATTCCTATACAAATAACAATCCCATTACCATAGAAGCACTCGTATCTCAGTTGGTTAGGTCATGAACAGAAAGAAACAAGCGATGGGATAGTGGATCAAATCCCGGTCCAACCACTATTTTTTTAGGTCTTAAAATTTCAGAAATTTGTTAAGATTATAAAATATATTTTTTTAGTTCTTAAAATATTGCGTGTGCATTTAATATGTCCAACGAAATATTTTTATGACCAGCTAAACATTTGGTACTGCTAACAAAATTCAGTTATTTGCCTCAAACAAATCGAGGAAACAAAATAATTTGGTACGAGCAAACAAATATCTAATTGCCCCTATACAAACAAATTATTTGGTTGATTCAAACAAATTTTGTTTGCACCAACAAAATTGTTTTCTCAGTGTTTTCTGACACTTTTGCCAATGAACTTATATAACATTCAGCAGAAATAACTACGAACTTTACAATTCTCTACAAGACGGTAATTTTTTGATCGAAAATGCTATAATGCTCTCTAAACTCCATTACATTCCTTCCCATGACTTTTGTGGAAGCTCAAAATGAACGAGGCGAGAAAAGTACCTGCTATTTCTCAGATGGACCAAAAAAACCTGAAAAAATACCTGATATTTCCACGTGGCCCCAATTTCCCTGATAATTCAATGTTTTCCAGGTGTGTGGCCGCCATGTTAAATTTGGCAACTAATTCTTGCTTCATTTTTAAATTTTTAATAGATAAATAACACTGGTTGTATGTTTTATATAATGTTATATTATACAGGTTGTTTGGTAATTATATAGGTACAAACGAAAGGGATGTGTCGAGAACGATGAAACAAGCAAATAATGCTATAAACATAGTCCCGGAAACCAACATGACACATTACATGTTACGACAGGAACGCTATAATACCAGTGTTCCCTAGGATCAAATCATCAAAATGCTGCACACGTGGACGATGACATTTAAACAAGTGTTCGAATGATAATAGACTAATAATTCACGGCAGATAAACCATGTTTGAAAATCCTGCCTAGCTATTGTATATTATTAAGTAACAATTACCGTTGGCATGGACCATATTAAACAAACAAGCTATCAAATGACTTAATTATTATTTTAATGTATCGGGAACTAGAAATAACCTGCTATAATTTTTGTCAGCGGTAACACGTTGAACTAGCATTCGGGACATTAAAATTTTTTGTACTTTCAAGAGGCAAATCTTTGGAAACTTAGCTGCCAAATAAATACCTCGTAAAACTACAACGGTTATCATTGTAAAAAATACAAATTAAATGTTTGTACAACAAGGTAAACATTAATTTATTTAATATCAAGTTTAGCATTGAATTAATTTATCAAATAGCTTTCGAGTAAATAAACTTCATGTGAAATTATTTAAAAAGTAACAACAAATTCACGAAAGCACTCAGTTTCAGAACCTTAGCCCGCGGTTCGGTACTACGCATCTCACTACTAAACCACCTCGGTTTACATGCTTGCAGGCTTTTGTTATACACATACACGCAACTTACAGTTCTGTGATACCACTTTTTTATTTTTAAGAATTCAATCAATACGAAAATTCACTTTATTCCAGAAAAGTGCTTTCCTGAGGATGTGATTTTTGCATATGTATGTAATTTCAGGCAAATCTGTGATTTTCTTAGGTGTTTTTACAATGAAAATTCTTGTAATTTAATCGAAAATTTATTTTACAAAAATATTTCTGTATATTTGCAAAAGTTCGTAAAACTACAAAGAAATGCCTTGTCATAGGTAGAGGTACGTCAATTTCGCGAATTCATCTGGCAGTATCCTAGATTGCTCAGTCCTGTACACGCTCTGGATACAGTCCATTATTCATTGGCTTACAACATTACAAGCGATAGCTATATCAATCATTTCCTTATTTACTACTGGCTTGCAGTAGTCAAATGCGTTTCGTGACAGCCGCCAGCTAATCACACACATGATTATGAAGTATATATTTTTGGCGTTCAACCTGAACTGGAATGTATCTGCGAAATTGACGTACCTCTAGTCATAGGTTATTTACAAAAAATAATTACGGTGGAGGATCAAAGTCTGTATCACGGTCCAGTCCATCCTAAATTCGGCTTTCCTTAGTTTCCCGTAGGTCTAGCATGGCATAGTTTATTGTGTACCGCGATAACCGTGACTTGTCGCGAGAACGACGCTAGTGTCATGACGGCTGCGCTAATGTGCGAGCATGGATCATCATGTAATATCTCTTCCATCAGAGTTATGGCGTCGAGTGACGACGATTTTATGCTCGGCCTGCCGGGATAGCTCCAGGCGAAATTCCTGTGATGATTCCTTACGGCCTCGCTCTTTAGTTTTGCAGTGGTTGCGAAAATATTTTTTTAACGCAAATGAATACAAACATATGAAAAATTCATTCTGGCAGTTTTAACGCTTACATATCATCGCTTATAATTAAATTTTTCTGTTGCAATACACCAAACGGATTTTTAGATTTTTAACCCTGAAATATCACATATTTGGCTGTCCAAATAAGCCAAAATTAAGCGAAATAATTTTTTTCTAGCGAACGGTACATTATTTTTAAATACTGGTTGGCCAAATTGTGTATTGTATGACTGTACACAGTATCAAATTTTTTCAAAGCATTTGGTTAAAAAATATTTGAATTACTTGCAATTGTTTGAAATAAATGAAAGATCATAGTGTTTGTTGATTTCTCTCCTAGTGTGTACTTATCGTGTTACATGGACTCGTTGCTACTGGCGCCGAGCGATGCTCACAGCCAGCAAGTAGACGTGACACTAATCCCCTCCCTTTTCGTGCAACTTTGTCACGTGACTGACTTCTGACACTTGGAGTCTGCGCTGGATTTTTCGCCCGTTGTCCCACTAAGGTTGGTTCACAATTAAAAAACATAGCACAGAGCATATAACATAACAGTAGAAAATGTGCACTACCAGACGCCCTGTGCAAAATTAAATCACTATTGGGTTATTACTGTAATGTTCTGCCAATGACATTTTTTCGATGAATCTCAAATATTACTTACTGTATAGATGTCAACCAATGGACGTTGAAAGATATTTAAAGTGAATTCGTATTTGGAGATGATAGGAAATATAGAAACAAAGTCCCTAGACTGTGAACAGTAAAGCGTAAAACATTATTTTTAGTTTAGAAACAATTAGAAATACTAAACGTTGATCACTGGTAAATTGTTTCTAACGGTATTTTTTCCGAAATTTAAATAACTGTAATTTTAATATAATCATATACATTTCATGACAAACTACTGGCTCACCTCGTGTGTGTATGTATGTGTATATATATAGGTTATCTTTTTGAATTAATCACAACTGTAACTTCTCTTCTTAAAATTCTACTCAAACGGTATTGCCCATTTATTAAGTATTACAAATACGGTGTTCAGTGAGAAACATTTGTAAGTATCACTCGAAAATGCTTTCGTGCATTCGCATACATCCCGTCACCCGTACTATAGTTATAGGAAATACCATTATTATTGTGAATATTAAATAATTTTGTATATAATTTATTAATTGGTAGTGATCAAGGCATTTCGAATGCATTTACAGGAAACTGGAAAACCATACATTGTAATATGCCTATTCCGTTATTTCTTAAGGGTGCCGCCAACCTGCATGCTAGAGGCTCAGAAATGACGGAGACATAAGAGCGACCTTGAAGCGCGCATCAAATGCCGTATCGCCTCAACGAGACAAGCGCTGAACTAGCGCGCAAGGTTCTCGCCGAACCGTTTTATAATGGTATTTAAAACAGGTGGAAAGTCTGCAACTAAGTTCAGTGCAGGTCGCAATATGAGTTTCACATACATTCAGTTAGTACATTTTGAAGTACGGCAGTCTGATAAAGCTGTTTTTAGCCACGCTGTGGGGTCTTCGAAACAGTGTTTTTAATGAGCGTAGTGTCTTAACAGCGAGGTCCCGACATTGTCTAAAGTGTGTTTTCTTTTCTTACGTTGGCACAGTGGGCACACTTGGAATATTTGCTTAGAATAACCCTGTTTACGAACACACTACAACGAATTTGAAGCGTGGAGTAGGCGGCGCCGTTAACTAACGATTACAATTTTTTTAGCTGTTGCAACTTATTTAATTAAATTTATCTAGCCTGCGATATTTGAAAGCTCATTATGTAGTTAACTATAGTTACATGTCCTTTGAGTATTGTGTGTGTCACATTAATATCTAAGGCATATTTTCTTGACTTATAAAGTGTGAACATTTAAACAGAAATAAACAAAATATGGGAAGAAAAATATATGAAGTATACTTAACGCTGTGATGTCACTACGCTAAGTCTAATTACAGTACGCTTAGAATAGGTCAAAATGAAACTTAGAAACATTGCATCATAAGGGAAACGTTTACGCAGGTATTTTGAGTCAGACCGTTGTGTTGGTTGGTTACTATCGAGAACATATAGTGTGATGCTTTGTTGGTGTCAAGGTATTTTGTTGTATTATCACTAACAACCACTGCACACACGCTTATTCTGGGTCATTCTGTATAGTCAAGATTTCAGTTCTATATATATATTGTTCACCAATATTCTAAATAAATAAATAGCAAAATAGTAAGTGGAAAAAGATAGAAGAGGGAAACTATGAAATAAAGAAAATATTTATTTTGGCAGTGAATTAAAGTATATGTACATTTATGTTTCTAAACAATATGTAAGTCAAAACTATAGTTATATTAATATTAAAGTTTTAGAAGCAACGATCTACTATATTATTCATAGTACAGTTACGTATTGAAAAAAAAAATCACGTTTGTGGTGAACAATATTTTCATACAATACCATAATTAATAAAAAAAAAAAAAAGAAATTACAAGAAAAAAGTGCATTAAAATGTTATTTGAAATATTTTAGAATTAAAGCTTGTTACGATAGAGAAAACTTAATAAATAAACATTCCGATCATATCGATTGTGTTTAGCTAAGGAAACAAAAACCCCTAATTGTTTTCGATGTGATGATTTCCATTTGATGGCGAGTCTGAAAATTTGGAGATATAACAGGGTTCCTGTCGTTATGTTTTTCACTTATGTTTTAGTTACGCTTTGTGACAGTAAACGATTCCGGATATTAAATGAACGGTGATAAACTGTTTGAAAAATTTTTACAAACGGAAAATGGAGAATTCTCAATTTAGCGTTATAGTAATTATCAGATTATTAGTTTTAAAGTCACGCTTGGTAATGTACATAATTGTCGCGACGTGAATAAACGAAACGTTAAGCACCATATTAAATGCTGACAACGAACTTTCATACAAATTATTTACTTACAAAGGAATCAAAGATAACTTTCTCAACAAAGCTTTTCGTAAAAAGTGAACTAGGTAAAAATTCGGATATATTTCTCAGGCTATGACTCTTTTAGAGTACATTATTTAATAAAAGGTTTAACATTTATTTTTAATTTAACTTTTTAAAATAATTTAAATTTTTTAGTTTCGTTTTGGAATTAGTCCGTTCTAATAAATCCTCTCTAGAACGATTTCAGGTCAGATTTTTTTGACGGGTAGAAAATTGGATAAACCAACCGTTAGAAACATTTCAAGCACTTTCCTGGAACTGGAGTGGAGCACCTATAAGGGGGAGGAGGAGGGGAACAATCCCGGGCAGTCGGCCAGTACCGATATCACCGCTCTCATTATGGCTGTTTTGCTACCGTAGAGAAGGGAAAGTTTAAAATACTGTCAGTCCGCCCGCGGTTTTGACAGCGTGTATTGCTAGTAGCAGCATATATTTACTTTAACAGAAGAACCTCTTCGTACACCAGATATGTAGCTCGGCCATCAAGTGTTAGGATAACTAAATGCAGGTTGAGCTTACTATGCTAAATAGCTATAGCTGCCCATGTGAAAAACTGTCTTAAAGGCGATATTACACGGTACCGGATTCCGTAAAAGCCTGTGCAAGGTCTGTCATAGCAGCTGCTATAGTGACTCTTGCCACAGAAGCGACAGCAGAAACGACTTGGCAGAGCAGGATTTCGTACCTGGTTTGCTAATAGAACATGTCCTATTTCCCGTGGCAAAATCTGCAGCGTATTCTGTACCAGACCAATCATAATGCAGTAATAGAATGTGAGGCGCTTCGTGCGGCGTCTGGGAGAACCACAACCAAACAGAGTACTGATTTGTAAATGGCGGTGAAGACGTGGACGAGTGTGAAAATTATATACCATTAAATATTATGAGCTTGACAATATTTAATATACGACTTGAAATGAGGCAGAACTTCAGTTTGTTGTGGGATGCAATTTCTACCTCCATGGATACCGCCAGCGAACATAACCGTCATACAAGTGTTTGGCTTAAAATGTCCCGAGTGAAATGTATGCATAAAATAATTCATTATTTGGAATTTCTCGAATTTTCTTGTAAAAATTGTTCATATATATATATATTTGCGTATGAAATTAAATTAACGTTTATAGAATCTGCGCTCTAACTGCACAATTTTTCTTTTCTCCCCTAAAAATTAACGCTGCAGCCCCTAGCAATAACCTTCGGCGAGTGGGATACATGTTTTGATGTTTATAAACAAACTGTCTTGTACAACGGCCGTGTTCCCTGCCAGTACAGCAGCCACTACCGTGAAATAAGAATACTCCTTGGCAGCAGGCGTGGCGGCCGGTACAGCGGCTGATGTAACGGAGTTCGTAACAACCTCTATGGCGGCGTTGGGGGTGTGGCGTTTGTCCTAAATTCGTTTGTCCTAAACCCATTTTTCGAGGTTTTGCTGCCTGGACTGCATTTGTCCTAAAATCGTTTGTCCTAATGTCATTTAACCTAAATTCGTTCGTCCTAAAGTTGTTTGTCTTAAAATCGTTTATCCTAATTTCGTTTGTCCTAAAATCGTCTGTCCTAAAATCATTGGTCCTAATTTCGTTTGTCCTAAAATCGTTCGTCCTAATTTCGTTTGTCCTAACATCATTTGTCCTAAAAGGTGTTTGTCTTAATTTCGTTTGTCCTAAAATCACAACTCAGTTTTCAAATTAGTTTGTCCTAAAATAGTTTGTCCTAATTTCGTTAGTCCTAAACTCGCTTATCCTAACTGTCATTTATCCTAAAATCACTTGACCTAAAGTCATATGTCCTAAAGTCATTTGTCCCTAAAGTCATTTATCCTAGTTTCGTTTGTCCTAAAGTTGTTTGTCCTAAAATCGTTTATCCTAAACATCATTTGTCCTAAAGTCGTTTGTCATAAAAGCGTTTGTCCTACGATTAGGATAAACGTTTATGAACTGAGAGCTGTTTTATCAATGTAAAAAGTGACGTAATTAATTTTTGGTACTTACGTATGCATAATTTTGAAGCAAATAACACTTCGCCATCTCAACTGGTTAGAGGGATGTTATGGGCTAACTGAAAAGAAATTGAAAGTCCCCTTTAATGGTCAATCCATGTATTTTAATCCCCTTGCGTGTCTTATTTCGAAAATAAATAAAAACATTTAAACTTAAATCACAGCTAAGGCTATTTTATGGGTGTCACACTGAAGTGGAAACCGTAACGATAGCCTACTGGGTTCGAGACATATCACACTGAAAAAAGAGTATAGTTGCAGATACCATACTTCTGTTAAAATAGGGACAACCAAATAGTTTGGTTGTTGGTACTACTCTGGACAGTACCTTCAACAATCTGTTTTGTAGAAGTTACCATCTGGTGCGTAAAAGCAACAAGGCTCTTTGTTCCTTCAACAAAACAGATTGTTGAAGGAACTGTCCAGAGTAGTACCATCAACCAAACTGTTTTGTTGTCCCTATTTTAACACAAGTATGGTACCTGCAACTATACTTTTTTTCAGTGCAATAATTCATTGACAACACATTTTTCACCCCGTTAAATCTCAAAGTAAAAATAAAAGAAAAACCGCGTCGTTATCTAAAAGTTCAGTGGGGTCGAAATATATAACGATTATGAAACGTAAACAAATTTAGCCCTATTTTTGCTTCTTTGGGATCGAAATAAAACGTATCGTGATATTGTATTTTGGGTATTTACGCAAACATTAATCTGAACCAAACAGCATTTCGAAATCTCGAATGGTACGATGAGTATAGAGGAATTATCGAAAATACATTTTACGTATGTTCACCCCCTTAATTATCGAATTTCTAAACGTCTTTGCTGGTTACGTGTATATACGTAGCCAACTGAAGTAAAAATTATGACAATAGCCCATTGGGTTCGAACTGCAAAGACGATTCGTTAAAAAACATATTTCCTCCTTTTTGTTCAAAGAATCTAATTTGAAAATATCTTATAACATTTTTTGGGTATTTATGTAAGTATCATTTTGAAATGAGAAACAGCTCGGTTTCTTGAAGGGACAGATATTGATAGTTACTCGAAAACACATTTAAGGTCTTTTCATCAGCGTAAAGGTAAATTTTCAAAAAATCCTGAAACTGGCAAATATGCGTTTTTACGAGTGTCCCATAGAAGGAAAAATCACGGCGTTAGGCCATCGGTTCTCCGAAAACACATTTTGTCAGTTTTAACCTCATTAGGGGTCGAATTCCGAAAAATAATAACAAAAAACTACTTTCATAGTGCTGGTCTACGACGTGGGGAAACTTTGAATTAGTGGCTTGGCTACAGCATGATATGTTAGTTAGTCATTGAACTCAACTCTTATATGTATGTATATATATATATATATGAGAGAGAGAGAGAGAGAGAGAGAGAGAGAGGGATATGTACAGAATGTTCGGGAATGAATGGTCGTAAATCAAAGCGTGAAAATAAACATTATTTGTTGAAGAATATTTGGAAATAGCACCCTGCAAAATTGCACGGACAAACACAAGTGAGCAAATTTGAATAGCGCGCGCTCCGAAGCACCTGTCCAATGGCTGAGAGGGTGAACGATAGCAGCCAAATTAAAAACAAAATAACGGGACAAATGCTGGTGGCTGGTTTTTCAGCACTTGTGCAGAGTGTGTTAAACAAGGCACATCGTTACAACAGATGTTCGAAATTCCGTTCTCCTACCTCAATACAGGCGTTGCAGCGCCGAAGCATGTTGTCTTGCACTCTTCGAAACACTGGTGGTTCCTCAAGCAGCTGTTCGCAAGCCGCCGTAATACGTTGTTGTAAGTCCAACTCTGTCTCAGACGGTGTCACGTAGACTGGCTCTTAATGTGGCCCCACAGAAAATAATCGAAAGGGATTAGGTCCGGCGAACGAAGGAGGAAGGCGACCGGACCACTACGTCTACACCCACCGACCAGGAAAGGTGTCGTTCAGATGTTGTCGCCAAGCACGTGTGTAGTGGGCTGGGGCACCGTCATGCAGAAAACAGATGTTGAACCTGACGGCTAGTGGCACATCATCTAGCAAATCCGGGAGGATATTTTGCAGAAAATTGAGTTACGCATTACCGCTGAGTCCCTCGGGTGAGAGATGCGGCCAAATCACAGTGTTGTCAACAATTCCTGCTAACACATACACTTGAAACCTCCGTTGGTGTGCTGCGATGTGCGTTGCGTGCGGATTTACGTCACTCCACACGTGGCTGTTTCTGCTGTTAAACATACCGTCACATGTAAACATTGCCTCGTCGCACGACAAATCTGTTTTACTGAAGTGAAGGTTTTCTGTTTGTTGTGCGACAAACTACTGAAAAAACGCAGCTTGTTTTGGGAAATCTGCTGTCTCCAACGCCTGCACTGGTTGACGATGGTAAGTATGCAACATCTGTTCGTGGAAAACCTGTCACGCGATGTTGTGACTAACGCCCATGTTGTGCGCTATGGTCCGAGGACTGGTTGATGGACGTCAACTATTCGTGGTATCATACTCCCAGTCTCACGCAGTCTCTGGTCAATACGTAGGAACGTCCTTCTGTCTGGTACACGTCTGTTAGGATAGCACTCTTGGTAAATGCGGACTGCTTCTGCTGCATTTACTCTTGCCTATCCATACATACCAAGTGCATATCAGTCATGTCTGCTATCGTCTATTGTGGCATGCTGTCAAATTTTGGAAAATCCGTTATCACAATATCGCACACATTCAAATTCCAACCGTTACCTCTGCGTTAATCATACAAAACGTAACACATCAACGTTGGGGGTTGGTGATGGGCTGTCACCTGGTTGACGCGATACAAGGAGAATCCTTAAGGTGACACGCATAACTCTGGGCCTATACGTGATTTTCATTTTCATTCATGCAACTTAAGTGAGAACACAAGAGAAAAATAGTAAATGAAGGAAAAAGGAATGATTCGCCCGCACTATTCTCTTCAGAACGCCTCGAGATACGGCAAGAATCCGTACCAAACAAGAGCCTCGGATATCTTGCGGCCATCAATTACAGCGGGCCCGTATCAAGCAGCGAACTGCGAAAACAAGCTGGCAGGCGCCTTGCCTCATCTGGTGACCTGCACTCGCCGACCCTTTCCTCGATATGATACGTGGAAGCGTGCCAGCATCTCTCTCTCCTCCTTTCTTGTAAGCCCTAAGTGAACTTCCTTCATTCGAGCTGCGACTCTACGACTTTATTCGCAAGGACTGTATGATGTAAAATCAAGGGTAACCTATATCTTTCAAACTGAAGTTTTTATTTTATGTACACCACAACTAGCAGATATGGTTGAGTGGTAAAAACCCACGGTTATGAAAAGGGCTAAGAAAAAGAAAATGAGCAACCGAAAAGAAAACAAGTAAGAAAAACCAAAGAAGCCAGGAATGGCTGTAGACAACAAACATAGAAGTAACTCCGAAATTGGACTATGGCCAGTACATAACGGAAATCAAACAACGAAAAAGGAAAGTCAAAACAGACAAGGTTCAAAAACAAAGTGCATAAAAATAGCGACATTGATTGAAAAAGACAACGAGGATATTGTTGTAGACGAGAGAACACAACGAATAGTAAACTTCCTTCGTTATTTCTTTGTCTTCTTAGTCCTCGTATGTAACTGTGGGTTTTCGGCGATTCAACCATGTTGTCTAGCAATGGCTAGAGGCACGAGTATTTCGCTTATCCATCTGGCAACAGCCTAGATTTCTCAGTTCTATACGAGTACCGGATGAAGTCGAATATCCATTGGCTTCTAACAGTACAAACGTGTAGCACGTGATACCCCCCACAATTTGTTTCCTTATTTATAACGGGCTTACAGTTGTAAAATGTGTGTTAAAACCGCTCTTGTCTAATCACTGAAGGAGGAGTGAATTATACGTTACTGACGTTCAATCTGACATAGAATCAATACGCGAAATAATCGTACCTCTAGCAATGGCGTATATACAACAAAACACTTCAGTTAGTCATACGTTCCCATTACAAAAATCATTCAAATATTACTGAGTATGTTTTTTGTGACTTTTTAGAGGAATTGCTGAAGCACAAGTCATCTTCATTTTCTCATTTGCTTTAAGATTCTAAAGGCTTATGCAAAGGTTATGTTCCAATGCAAGCCTGTCAAAAAGGCTGAATGTCCACGCTAGATATTAAGCATTATGAATTGTTACTGTTGTGACGAGAGCGTTATTATTACGACTCATTGCTCCTACAACCTCCAACCATAACTCGCATTCTCGGCTTCAAACTATATTATTCGTTCAGGCATGTAGTGCATACCTCGATGTCTGTACATATGAAACACTTAATGGCGCATCAAATGCGTTGCAGTGTGTTCTTAAATATTAAAAAATATATAATTATATATATATAATTACACATGCACCCATTGTGCTAACGTACGAAAAGAAAATCTTCTGACAAGGACGGAATGTCATAGATAAAACACCATGCTGATTATAAACACTGTTTCGACCCGGATTTTCGCATGTGATAATCGTGCCGTACGATGCCATTGGTCGGCGGGTTTTCTCGGGGATCTCCGGTTGCCCCTTCCCTATCATTCCGGCGCCGCTCCATACTCATCTCATATCGACCCTCACCATCGCAGAAGACCACGATGTTAAGCGCTGACCAAAATCTCTCACTCACTCGAATCCCTCCCACGTAACTAAAACTGGCTTTTTTAAATTGTCGTACTTCAAAATGTACTAATGTATGTGAAACTCAAATAAAAACGTGCGCTGAACTACACTGCAGAGACGTTCCATCAATAAAATTATATGGTCACCGCTTGAAGTCTCTTACGCTAGTTCAGAGCTTGCGGTTCGTTGCGGCGATCCGGGATTTGATGCGCGCTTTGAGGCCGCCCTTACAACTCCGTCCCTTCCGAGCCTCTAACGTGAAGGTATACGGAGCGCTTAAAGTAGAAGACTTGAATTTTCTCATTTCGTATTAGAGGGTTCAAATATATGGTTTGCCAATCTTAACAGCGATCCTGTTTAATTTATTTCATTAGCATACATATAATTTGGCTTTTAGAAGCTCTATAAACTAAAACAATGATATTTAGCCATGTAAATTTAATATATTATTTAATGGAGGTGACCAGTGGCATATCGTATTCGTGTTCCAAGGCATGCGGTGCTAAGCAGTGACTGTACTCAACAGTGAATTGTCTTTGGGGCCATTAGACTTGTAGGAGCAGGCACCCTCTCCTTCCAATAGCGACATATTTTCCAACACAAGTTTGTTGGATATGACAGGTAGGAACATTGAGTCCACGTACTCTGAGTGTATAGTCGGATCGCACATTGCACGCCTTGGAACACGACCACGAGACCCCCACTGGAGATGACGTATATACCTAATGTATTACAAACGAGAACATGCGCACGCAAACGAATTCGTTACTGAATTTCCAATATACAGAGTAGGGTTGTTCAATTGGTCATTACGTCTTTCACTATCGATTTTAATAAGTACACGCATCATTGTCCCACTTTCTACGTGTTACGTATTCGGTTATTAGTATAAAAAACCCTAAATGTTTTACGCTTTTGGCTTAGAATGTTGTGGTCAGAACCACATGTTGCCAATGGGTTCGTTTTTTTCCTTTTCAAGAACATTCCTGGCCTTAGAAATTTGTCTTTTACTCACTGCTCAAATGCACTTTTCTGTGCCAAGAAATAGAATACCCCACGTATAAATATTTTCCAACAAAGACACATGTCCTTTCGGCTCTGTACAGATTACTGAATAAACCAGCAAAGAAGCTATACTCTGAATTCCTGCCGCTCACATAGACATAACTGTGCTGCGAATACCGCATTGTGCTACACTCTAAAATTTTTTTGTAAAATTTACAAGGATATTCTTTGTACTGTTACAAGTCCTTGTAAAAGTACAAAGAATATCCTTGTAAAATCATTAGTTTATGAAGTTACAAAGGTAAACTTTGTAATACTACAAAGGAATTCCTTGTACCTATACCGAAAATTCCTGCACTGTAAATTATTTTGTAAAATATGACAAGGCACTTCTTCGTAGTTGTACAAACTTTTGTAAATATTGAAAATATTCCTTATAAAATTATTAGTTTATAACGTTTAAAGGATTTTGTTTGCAAAAAAAAACTTAAAAAATGTGTAGCCTACAAAAATCGTAAGTTCGCCGGAAATTACTTATGTAAAGATCACAACCTCTGAAAAGTATTTTCTGGAATAAAGTGAATATTTATATTAATTGCGTGCTTTAAAAGGAAGAATTATTACTAAACTTTACATTGAATGTATACAAATAAATAAAGATGAACTGATACGTAAGTCACGGTGGTCTAGGGGTACGATGCGTAAATTCTAAGCGTGGGGAGAGTGGTTTGAAACTTAGCTCCTTCCGAGATTTTTTTTTTTATTTTTTCAAAATAATCTCTTGTATTCAAAAGTTATTTGATAAATTAGCTCAGTGTTGTTTATGAAGTACAATGAACATTCAATATTTTTTTTTCGTATTGAAAGTACAGCTACAAGGCTAGTCCTTATAATTTTACAAACATATAATTTGTATTTAATTACAAGGATAACCGTTGTAGTTTTACAAGGAATTTCTTTGGCAACTGGGTTTCCAAGGCTTTTCTTTGTAAAAGTACAAAATTTTTTGTACAGTTTAGTTCACCTAACAATCAGTTTCTGGAATACAACCGGCCCTAATCAAGGGAGACCGTGCACAATACTGTGCAACCAATTATTCACAATGAATCATTTAGTATCAGCCTGCAATCAATGAGCTGCTGACTAAGCGTTAATTATCAACACAGACATGAATTATTTACCCTGCCCTATTCCGGCACCAAACTGTAAATGCCAGGCAGGGTTATTGCAGAAATAGATCCACCGCAGATTGAGGCATTGCGAGTTTGACTTTTAGTTACTATGCTAAAATTGTTTTGATGGGAAATAGTCAAATTGTTATTTTGACTTTCATATAGACGTGTATATATACATATGTATTAATGTATGTATGAGATCGAAAAACTCCGACGCCTTTTGACCGATCTCCATGAATCTTGGCGCATAATGTGCATTTTTTCATGGATACATTTTGTGATGACCATTTTACTCTAACTCACCATTTGATGGCACTGCAGCGCGTCAACTTCTATACCTAGTTTCCCCTTATGTCATATACGACCCATAGGGAATGATTTCGCAGTTTTATATACATATACACACACACACATGCAGGACCGCATGCCGGGTTCTGCCAGTAGTAGCACGTATTTCAATATTTCTAGATAATCTTGAAAGAAGTTTGTATTACCTAAGACATGCAATTGTTAAACATGTTTGCTGGTAATTTATATTAAAACATGCCCAGAATTGGACATGTCAACGTCCGTCATGAAATTAAACACGCTGTATTTGAAGTCATTTTTCAGCCGTATTGAGGCCACGGTCAGTGCAGTGGTTGGCAAACTCGCCCTTCCTCACAAAAACAATGGGCATTTTGATTCCCGGCAGGACCCCGGATTTTCGCATGTGGGAATCGTGCCGGACGGTATCAATGGTCCGAGGATTTACGCGGGCTCTCTTTCGTTGTAGGGCCGCGTTTCACGTCATCCTCTAGGATAAGCAGATGTCTACGTGCTTCCAGTAGTAAACTCTGCAGGTCGGGGTGTGGTACTTTGGCCCTCGTGTGCCACAGTCATACTATATTTATTTACTCATATTTGACCGACTTTAAAAATGTACGTGTTTTTGAGATTGACCACCTAATTCTAATTAAGGCAATTACATTCCTAACTTCAACACACTTAATACCTAAAGTGTAACATAATTAACTATAATCTCTTCAACACTATACATTCGTGACAGTTTAATAATTATGTTGCAACACAGTACACATAACGAATACAGAAACTCAAAACATAAACGTTTACTTAATTTATGAAGGGACGCGGTGGCAAATCCGGGTTCGATGTTCGGCGGGGTACGTGCTCGGATTTTTGTGTGCGGCAATCGTGCCGGACGATTCCGTTTGTCGGCGGGTTTTCTCGGGATCTCCTGTTTCCCACGCTCCTTCATTCCGACGCCACACCATACTCACCTAATGTCACCCCTCACCCGCGCCAAAGACCTAGAGGTTAAGGCGGCCACCTACCCCACGCTTCAAATGCGTTGCAGTGTGTTCGTAAACAGGTTTTTTCTACGAAAATATTCCACGTGTGCCCATTGTGCCAACGTACGAAAAGAATACAAACTTCAGATAAGGTCGGAACCTCATTGTTAAGACGCCACGCTCATTAGAAACACTGCTTCTATGCCCTCCAACATGGCTAAAACTGGCCTTTTCAGACTTCCGTAATTCAAAATATACTAACGGGATGTTTGTGAAACTCAGGTTGCGACCTGCACTGAACTTAGATGCAGACTTTCCACCAATAAAATTATATGGTCACCGCTTAGTGTCCCATTGTAAAAACCGTTCGGCGGGAAGCTTGCACGCTAGTTCAGCGCTTGACTCGTTGAGGCGACGCGGCCATTGATGCGCGCTTCAAGGTCGACCTTACTGCTCCGTCGCTTTTGAGCCTCTCACGTGCTGGTAGACGGCGCCCTTAAGCGCTGACCAAGTATATATATATATCACTTAATTCATAAATGCAATATAACACGTGAAAAACTAGCCCTGCTCGTAATTACAAGCGTCTGTGTCGTGTTAATTTTTCCGCTCCTCGGAAATACTCTGTAGCGTTCGCTTACCGTCGTAGATTAAGCATAAATGCAGCCCTTATTAATTCATTTTCAGTACAGTTTTCTGGTCTTACATAACTATATAATTCGATTCAGCGCACAGTACATTTTTTTACAATTGAAACTAATGTAATCTGAATTAACAACTAATTTGCACTAAAATTAAATAACCTCAACTAATTATCACAGGGGTCGGTGACAAAATAACAAAAAAAAAAAAATAACGGGGGAGAGATATCAGGTTTAATAGCCGAGGATAAATGAACGATTCCTGGTATTTTCGTGGAGCGAGAAAGTTAACGCGATCCAGACGTTCGGTTTCCTTTAAGGGTGTTAAAGTGGTATAAAATCATAATTTTATATTTTCGTGAATTAATGTTAGTTGTGGACGATCCTTTTAAGTTTTATTCTCTTGCGAAACAATTTTTGGTCGCAAATTATTTTCATAATGGCACGTCAAAGTTAAAATTTGCGTGTTAGGCTGTCATGAAAATAGTGAAAAGCATTTGAATTACTCAAATGAAATAATTCGTAGTGAAATAACATGTCAGGGGCTACGTAACTTAACTTCTATAAATCCGCAACGCATTTTGAATATAAAAAAAATTGCAAAAGTACAGGAACCAAGTTGCAAATTCAGCAATTTTAAAAAAAATACAAAAGTAGTTCAATGTGGGATTTTATAATGTAAGGTTACGTAGCCAATAACATGTTACTTCCCTGTAAATTATTCTGTTTAAGATAGTCAACTGGTATTCAATATTTGCGTGGCAGCATAACATACAAATTATTTACTTTGACACACCTCTATGAGAAAACTATGCGAGCTAAAATTGTTCGACAAGAGAAAACTGTACACACAAGTATCGTATACAAAACTAGTTTTATTACATAAAAACACACAATTTTTATAATAAACGCTCTTGAATACTCCTAAGGCGTTCGTGCGAAACTTCTTATCAGGCGACACGGATCGTTACAAGTTTGGTTTTCGTGAAACCTTCACTTCATCTGAACATGACCCAAGCAAACATTTACTAACTCCGTGTAACAGATTCAACGCTGTTAGTATCCAGAGGTAAGAAAATCGTGATCAGTGGGTAATTAATCGTGGACGGCAATCATGTTCTTCCCAACAAACCCCCTCATCAGCAGCGAACAACACTTAGCTACTTGAGACGTAACTAAGATTAATTATGGTACAAGTTACGAAGCTTCAAGTACTTAGTTTGGTAAGGGTCATATTCTGCCGATACTGGAGGGTATAAAGGTTGGTGAGTTACATACGAATGAATAATAAGGTTTGATTATAAGATTAAAAAAAACATTATTGATTGTTTAACTAAAGATTACCACATTATTTACCAGACAGATTATGATAGTTTCCCAAGCATAAGAGATTTTGCAAAACAATGCAATACCGAAATTAAGTACGATTCCTTTTTTATTTTTCGCACTAACCTTACACTATAGTGCAAACTGACACATACATTGATTTTTCGCACTAACCTTACTCTGTAGTGCAAAACTGACATATTATACTTTGATTATGCCTATTTGTTAGTTGTTTCTCATTATTAGTTTGTCATTGTCAGTAATCTTCTCTACTTGTACAATTACTGATGTCCTCTTGAGTGGACCTTGACTAAGCACTAAGATAGCTTGTTTTGGCCTTGTTCGTTATTAAATTTGTTGTTGTGGTCTCTACTGTTGGATTATTATTTTAAAATTGTTATTGGCGGTTGTATGTCTGTCAGCGCTGTAGACTTGACAGTGCTGTCACTCCTTGGCCACTTGTAATCCGTTGGGTTGTTGACTTGTTGAATTCTCTGTGTATGTGTACTGCTGTATTGCATATTATCATTACTGTATTCGCAGTGTGCATTATCGCGTTACTGTTTTACTGTTTTCACTGCGCTTCTGTTTGTATACTTTGACGTAGATTGTTAAAGGTTTCTCAAATGTGTTGTCTACCCTTCCAAAATAAAACAAATAAAAAATGTTCGAAGTTTTGAGTTGAAAGTTGTTACTGCACGAGCAATAAAGAAACAAACTTATAAGGGTAAATAAAACAATTTAGTAATCCGAACGAACGCCTGTACTTATAAAGTAATATCTGGCAATATTTTTAAAGATTATTTTCGTTACAACACGGATAAATTAACTATCAGTACAGTAGTAACTGGCAATATATGAATTCGAGTGTCTGTTAATGCTTAAATTTACGAGTTATAAGAGACCTCAATGCTAGATCTATTCATCTATTAATTGGATCAATAGCTTTTAAAACGAGAAGGTAATTGATGTCTGACACATATTTGTAGTAAGATATGTACATAAGTCTGCATGGATGGTGACATTAAAAAGATTTTACGCTCGCGTCTTACGCAAAATCTGATTTCAGGGCGTAAAAAATCCTGTACAGGAAATTATTTAAATCTCGGAGTAAAAAAACGTTATCACATTTTACATATAAATAGAGTGCTTAACCTTTTTCTATGGTCCTGAGATAAAAAAAAAGGAACCTTCACTTTGTCGACATAGAAGGGCGGCAGAAATAGACTTCAGAGGATTGTCTGAAAGAGAATTCTTGAGCCGGAAGGAATAAAACACTCCGCCAACCACGAGGGTCTCTATTTTCGATAAGCGGATGTGAATTCTTATTATTTCCTTTGAACGCGCCGGAAATATTTTACCTCTGTATTCGTTACACGCATAAATGCAGTAGATGAAATATTTTCTTGGTTTTCTACAGGAATACATCAGATAATGTAATGGACGCGTGTTCACAAGTCCCGGTCAGTCTGAAAGTATTTTCTACGTTTACTGAAAGTCTTGCTAGATTTTCTTTCACATAGGTGCAAAAAACTCAAACCTTTCTTAACGACATTTTTTGAAAAATTTCAAGACTATGAATATGGTGCACTATTATATGCAGGCGATTTGCAAAATAGCGCACAGTTTATTTGAAATAAAAATGTATTTTTCTTGATTGTTACTTATTTTATAAAAATAACTGTTAACGTTTTGGGTGAAAAAAATTGATACATTTCACAAGTTTGTTGTAATTACCAACTACAAGCAAATTTAATACTAGTTAAAAAATTTAAGGACATTGGTATGTCCTAGTATGCATGCTCCTGTGCGCAAGCTGCTAAACGTATGCACATTGTTGCAATCGCACTACTGTAATTACTGACTTTTGGCTTGACTTTCATGTCTAGTCAATCCATACGGCTATTCGCAGTTCTCATCGCTCGGGTCAGGTTAATTCAACCACAGGTTATAACGATCAATGTTAATAGTTTGACACAGGGAACATTTCTGCCGCTTGAGCGCTGGTATCGGTAACTGGTGCAAACTAGCCAATAACACAGAGTTCCTGAATTTTAAGTTACATAAAGATGATAATTTAAAACGCGAAATTGGTTTATTTTCATTTTAAAATTAAGTTATAAAATTTCTGTCATTTCCAAGCCTATTTAAATAAATTATTACTGCAGTTTCGTATTTGTCTAGTCCCTTACCGACAACAGCGAAACTAGCGGCAGAAGATTTCCCTTTTCTTTCTAACATGTAGTAGAATTAACCATAGCTCGGGGATGCTACTCACGGTGCGAAGCTCGACACACGAGACAAACATACGAGTCCTGCCGTAACTGACTAATTTCACTGTTGACAGTTGACACTCCATGCTGCCAACCTCCATAACTGTGTACGCAACACATCCTCACCAAGACACACTGAACATGAACAGCGAAGTCATTAGAGATAGTGATACGCAATTTAGTACGACGATGGCGGTTGAGAGAGGATTCAGCCATGGCCATTGTTAGGGGCGTCACCTACAACGCGCTTCAAACACTCAGCAGTGCATTCCTAAACATATTTTTTTCCCCCGACTGCCCATTGTTACAACGCAAGAAAATAAAACACATCTTAGACCAGATCGGAACCGTATTGTTAATGACACCATACGCATAATATTGTTTCTAAGCCGCCCAAAATAGCTAAAAACGGCATTTTTAGACTGCCGTGCTTAAAAATTTACTAACGGGATGTATTGCAGTCGTCCGCGAGTGGTTCACGGAGAGTAAAATTATTTTCAAATGAAAACGCGAGTATTTTTTAAATTAGGTTACTATAGAGACCTAGATATTATCAAATTGCAAATTACAAAAGTAACCGTTTTTTTATTTTTATTTATTATTTTTTTTTAAGACTTCGTTCTTACAAATCCTTATTTTCTAAAAACCACTTTTAATTTTTTACTCGAAAGCAAAGCATACTACCGCATAACGCTACATAAATAAAAAATGTCCGCTGACAAAATATCTACTCAGCAAAAAAAAAAAAAAAAAAAAAAAAAAACCTCATCGAATTTTGATGAGTTGTTCATATTTTAG
Organism: Medauroidea extradentata; assembly: GCA_003012365.1. Taxonomy (NCBI): domain Eukaryota; kingdom Metazoa; phylum Arthropoda; class Insecta; order Phasmatodea; family Phasmatidae; genus Medauroidea; species Medauroidea extradentata. The sequence goes on along the minus strand of PNEQ01087058.1, from coordinate 45,191 downwards.
TGACGATCGAGTATTCCAGTCGTCCGCTTGAAATCGTACCTTTCCACACCCTTTAAGATTTCAGAAAATTTGAGCTAGTCATATTAGTTACAATGTCGATGAGGGGATCATTGTTGCTTATTCGTACGATCTACAAAGATCCTTCTGTTTAGCACGAAACAACAATAAAATCATATTATAACACTGAAAACAATACTTACTAGTCACTGCAAACTATTTTGTTAAAGTGGACCTTACCAAATTTTTTTGTAGTGACCACAAAAAAATTTTGCTGACCCCAATAAAGTTTTGCAGTGACTACAAAAAAATTTTGTAACCGGTACAAAAAAATTTGGTAAGGTCCATTTTAACAAAATAGTGGACCCATGCTTAAATCCAAATATTATATATCTAACTAAATTTAAACCTACAGTATGTGGTTATATTTTAAGTGGTGATCACGTTTGTGGGAGAGAACCTGCTGTTAAACCAACCTTTGAACGAAACCTTTGCCGAAAGAAGTCCCAAGTCGCACACGGAAAAAAATTTAAAGTTGGGCTGTAGAATGCTTCATTAAAGGCGAATTAGGCTCTATGTTCGGAATGGGCTTTCTGTTTACCTCGCGTCGTAGCTCCGGAGAAACGGAGTTTGTAGCCACGGAAACAGGAAGGGAAGGGAATTGGAGAGGCTGCAAATCCGCGTTAATGGGAAATGACGTCACAAGCACAATGGCTGCTGTAATCCCAGTGATCTTCATAAAGAACAGATTTCAATTCGGGAAGAGGAATGAACTAGGGACCAGAGCATGGCTGTGAACAAAACTCTAAAATAGTTGTTTGCATACGTAATATTTTCCTCTCCTCAAGTATTTCATGTGAAAACAATTCTACAGCTTTACCGCAACCCCAGTGTTGACCTGAGTTTTATGCAACTTCCAGAGAATCACCCTACGAACGCAGTAATATCAAGGAAAGTATTCAACATTTTCCCAAACATATTAATTCCTTGCACACTTATATTAACAATCGGCCATTATATGATGTTACTTTACCTTGAGAAGTTTAAAAAAAAAAGTATGTCAATTGAACTGTTTTGCTTTGTAAGTGTTACCAAGCCGAATCCTGTAAACGAATCCGCTTGCGACGATGCCAGTTTTACCGCATATGCAGCGGCCTCCTTCTATACCTCGGTAATGAACGAAACAATGTCCAGTTTTCTGTCACCTTTACTCCTTAGCTATTCACTTAAATCCCTTCGTAACTAAGAAATGGCTCGTAATTGAATTAAAAGTTTCGAAACATTTTTTTTTGTCCTCGCCAACTTACCCTGTTATGATTTTTCCTTGATGCATAAATTAACACTTACTTGAGTTAAGAGGAAGACAAATGCGTTACTATAAAGACATGTTCTACTCTAAAGACAGCAAATCAGGAAGACGCCATTTAAGGCCATGATCAATCAATTCATTTCCACAACGACAGTTATTTTTTAAATCCTAAACGAAAGCAGATATTCAAAAACTGTTGCACAGTTTTGTTATAAATTGTTTTACAATGATTTGTAATTTTTTGTAGATAATTTCATGGATTTGGATCATTTGTTCATTAACGAGAATTTCGTTTATTGAATTATTAGATAATGCCATTGTGTATTTTGTCTTGATAAAGTTAGTCAACATAGTATAATTTTTTTTAACAACACTATGCGACAGTTTTTCGACATCTGCTCTCGTTTAGGATTAAAATTATAATCATCGTAAAAGCAGAAGAAATGACGGATCATGGCCTTAACATGGCTATTTATTCGAAAGCAATACATCATCAGCAAGACAGTAAGATACGTGTAACTACCATACCAATTCACTGCCAGCATTAAATATGAAACGTCAGTTTGCTTTCTTCTCACTTAAGATATTTATGTCTAAAACACGCTATTTTAAAATTCTTAAGAACTATCGCATTTGATTATCTAGGAGATAATGCCAGTATTGATTTCCATACCAAAAATCTTACATATACTCTATACAACGTCGTTGGCTCGACACAAAATTCCCAACATACGAGAACTAGTCAAAGTTAAACAAATCACTTAACTACTGGCCTCGTGTATACCTGTTATAAAAAGAGCATGTTTGAACTGTATGCCTGTCCCGGCTTGAAGAATATCTGGAAATTTGTTCTCTTCCACGCTTCCACGCCCTTAAGAGTGCTTGGTATATGATCCAGCGCTAAAATCATCAGTTTAGAACAGTAGGTTTCTCGAAACCCATTTGCAAAAAAAAAAAAAAAAAAAGCGAAAGAAAAAAAAACAGCAATCCCAGACAATAGTTTTTGCCAACTTTCTCAGCTACAATTTTTCTCGACTAACAAATATCTGAAGAACAATCTCTGACGCCAAAATATCGTACATTTAATTGCGCCGCAAGAGATCGCGCTTAACAAATGCATCATTCTAGATAAATATTTGTTCATAAAGTTGGCGAATATAATTATCAAGGATTGCTGTTTTGTAGTTTTTATGTATTGACTTTCAAACAGCATACATCTCAATTGAATAAATAAACGCTGAAAACATCAATTCATTTCTACGCTTTTTCAAAGCCAATATGGATAAAATACTCAATGACAATCCCAGATAATAGTATTTGCCAACTTTATGAGTAAATATTTATCTAGAATTACTAATTCGTTACGCGTGATCTCTTGCGCCGCAGTTAAATGCACGAGGTTCCGGCGTCAGAGATTGTGCCTCAGAAGTTCGTAACACTGGAAACAGTTTTGTTTAAAACGTTAGCTAAAACTATTGTCTAGGACTGCTATTACTTGATTTTCGCAAATTGGCTTCAAGAAACGTACAATTATAGATTAATGTTTTTAGCGTTGATTTATCTACCACGCACTCTTAAGGGGCCTGCCTAGATAAGCTGCGTTTGTGTGAGTGGCAGGAGCGGTAAGAGTGTCGTTGACTGGCGTGAATAAAGCTTTATCGCCTCCCCGCGGAAGCCACTCAGCTGACGTGCCGTGATTTACTATTATATATTTTCCTATGGGACGGTAAGCGGTGACCACATTATTTTACTTGTGAGCAGCATAGTTCGAAGTCTAAAACTTGTTTCTATTGTTGTTGTTTTTTTTTCGAATTCAGTTGTTATATTTCTACATACAGCAGTCTGAAATATCTATTTCTTTGGCAATTTTGAGAGGCCCGAAAATGATGTTTCTAATAAACGTGCCGAATTTGTAAAACTATAGCAACGTAGTAAAATGTGTGAGTTCTTTTCGGAGATATACAAATATAATGCGCGTTAAATAGTCTTTTCAAAAAAAGGATTGTCGTAACTTGCCGCGACGCATTTCAAACGCAGGTAGGGAGGCCCCTTAAACTTTGTTCCCTATCTCCCATTTTCAATTACTACAAATATGAACAGAGGAATTTAGAACGTCAACACTTTTGAGTCCACTGTCAGGTGATATACCAATCTGTAGACTACTACTAGTTTTTCAGATCCGTTGTAATTGTTGCCATTTTCTAATTTTACTAAGAATTTATATAACTTGTACCTGCATGATTTGGACTTACGACCTATCGAGGGGTCTTTATAATGTCCATGCTTGCTTGTTCCCCTCCCAGAAGTAGTTCGGCGTAGGTAGCTATAAAGGAATGTAAGCATGACCTCAATTGCGGCCATGTTTGCTCAGTTTCCAGTAAAACCGTTATGGAAGTGCCCTTGCTCTGCATGATTCCTGCATGTCTAGGTGTATGTTGCTCAGCCCTGTGACGCATTTAGGTCTCACTTTGACCTTGAACATCCGAATTCTTAATCTTTATGTTAAGGCTAGGCAAAATATTTAAAATCTCTCTCAGTCGGACGTTCCTTCCGCCACTTACTATTTAACGCACTTATCTGACTAAGAAAATTTACGTCGTTTTGTTGCGTTCAGACTAAAAACCTCTAAAATCTTTCTTTAAAACAAAAAATTGAAACATTGAAGATTATTTTTTATTTAAATATGAATCACTGCAAAGTAACATTCGACGAGTAAAATGTTTCGTTTAACAGCGGCATTTTGTTGCTACTAAAATAACAGTAACTATTTTGCTTTAAGACGAACTTTGTTATTGGTTTAGGTTATCTATTTTGTCGTTATTAAGGCAGTATTTACCTTATGCCACCTCCATAGTGCTAATATTCAGACTGAAGAGAGTATTTTGTATGGTACGAGCACAAACATACATTCCCTGTTATGTAGGAACTTACGGACTTCGCTTTTTTTAGTGTTTTATATGATATAATTCGGTAAGGTTTAACGTCTCGTCAACAGCCACGTAATTATAGACAGAACCGATGGTTCATATTGGCACGAAAGAGGAAGGAATCTGAAATAGCCTATATTGAGGAACGATCTTAGCACTGGGTTGCCTTGGTTCTTGGATGTTTGCAGTGTCAAGGTTAGGATATATCCCACACTTCGACATTTATTACAGGTTGCATTCAATACGGCATGTTTTGCTACTAGTGCTTCCTGATTAGCTATTGGTGGGTTAACCAATCATGGGCCTTCAAAGACACTGCTTTCTAATTGGTTGCTGCTGTGAGAAAATCAATGCTTCGTTTATCACGGTCGTCTCTTTTTTTCGGCCATTCAGGATGGTCTGTTTTCTGTGAAGTGTTCGATTTGGTTTTGAGGTTTGTTGATTATAGGTGTTCATGTCTTATCCAGTTTATACCCGTATTCCCTTCACCTATGCTGTTGTACGTGTCTAATTAAACACATTCTAAAACAATGAATTCATTGCACGTAACTTCAATTTACATCTTATCACTGTAAGTTTTTTTTAGTCATGGAAATTTATGATTATATCGATGGCCCAGTTCAAAAGGGAAGCAACTCAAAATTCCTAGTTTTGAGTAAAATGCATGTAGTAAGATTTCAGATTCGCCGAAAAAATCTGTTAACTACCATTATTGGTTGGTGTTAATTTGAAGCAAACGTACAGATGCTACTATATAAGCTGTTTAAAATGTTTATAGTATGACTTTGCTGAAATGATCACACTTATAAAATAAATACAATTTCTAACTTTCTAACTCTTTACTGGCAATCAGAATAAAGTGCCACGTTATTAAAACAAGCAAATTTTTGTGTTGTTTTTCTTTTCAACTGAGTGTACTTCTGTTTATGTGTTGGTGAGAAAAACTCAAAAATAAAATTTTTTGAGTGGTTTCCATTTTGAACTGGGCTATCGATATTATACTTTTATATTTCATTGTTGGCAGCCAGTTTTGCTTCGTAAGAACATCTATTGGAAAGTGTTACGAATATTTTGTTCAAATTCCACTTGAATCTGTTTAAGGTAGTCTTCAAATACAAAACATGATATAAACTGATGTTGTCCACAATGCCTTTGTATCCTGCAAATACTTTGAAATCACATTACATTTAATAAGCATGTCTGTATGACGTATTACATCCCGGAATATCAAAATACATCAAAGTTATCAGCAGTTGATACGTTGTTACCAGACGTTGCCGACTCTCGGCGCATTCTCTCAGGGCATGGCCACGGCGGCGCACATAAATGAATTTTTTTAGGGGGGGGGGTGTGTGATAAAGGAGTCTCCGCCCCCTTAATAAACCTGTAGTTTAAGAGCGAATTTCGTCTCTTGCCCCTTCTTTCTTTTCTCATAATATAACATTTCAGAATGGCGTTTGGTTCTTGGTTCATTAGTATAGGGATAAATGTAGACGATCACACCCAAGTGTCAAAAGTCTAATTGCACTACCATTTTTTTTATTTCCTCTCATCACTCACAGAAGAGTTGGAACGTCCCTGAATCGGCAACCTCCTGTTTCCCTATCCGCTTTATTCTGACGCTGCTCAATACTCACTACTCTCTGCTGCTATGCGCTGAACAAAATATTTTTTACCAATTCTGGTATGCGAGGAAGTGTAAATGATATTACAAAATTATAGAGAAGATTGTATCAAATTAAGCAAAACTCGAGCACACAGCTTTATAAATCACAAAACTCAGCACCGTCAAAGATCAGAAGCGAGCTCATCCTTGAATGACCAGCTTCATCATCCAACCGTGACAGAAACAGCCAGTGATTTGCCGAACGTCACAGTCAATCAGTGTAAAGGTAGCCAGGGATTGGCCGACAGTCCTAGCCAATCAAAGAACACACTAACACAGCCCACAGTTTATAGAAGAAGATCCGCAGAGGCTGAGAAGGTAACAGGTTACAGCTGCTGCTACTTCACCAAGAAGACGTAGGCTGCAATTTCTTCCCGAGACGTCGGGAAGATAACGATAGTGACGAACAATTAAAACCCAGAAGGAATGATCTCATCGGTGATTCATGCAGTTAAGATTGACAGTACTGTAGAACAAACCTATAGGCAAACTTTGGTAAAATGAATGGTTCTTTTTCATGGGCCGTGGTTTCAGTGGTACTTCCAGGTCTTTTATCTGACCGCATAGGTCGACGGTTTTCTATTTCGTGCGGGTATTTCTGGTCGGATTATGGGTCAGTTTCTTTAGTATACCGTGGCTACCTTGCACTTGATGTATGTATCTATATAATTTGCAGACTTTCCTCTTTTGTCAAGATGTTCTTCCTTTCAATTCGCCGTGGGGTGTTCGGATAATTTCCTCCACGTACCTGTTATTGTAAAATTTCAGTTATTTATTTTTTTCATTTGTTTCAGTTCCTAACAAGTCACTACAAAATTGACAGTATCTGCACTGTAGAATGGTTGTGGCAAAACTCTTCATTTGTGTACCGGATTATGTTTATGTTTTTTTCCCTTCACTCTATTGTAAGTTGACCGTGGTTAATAAAGAGAATTATAAATGAAATTAATGAAATATAAGTGAAATAAGAGCTTTGTTCGCATGGTAGGCACCTCCTGCAACTTCTGCGTCCAAACTGCAACTATTTGTTCTTGCACGTGGATGCAGTACTCAAGTGTCTGCAACCAAACGGTTCTGCTGGCGGGTGGAGTTAAAACTTCTGCGCCTGTGTGCTATACTTTTCGAACCACCTCTAGGAGGTGGGTTGTAGTTGGAAAAGTAACTTCTACATGTGGGAATTGAAAATTTGAATTATGAACAAGTGCAATATAGTATTTTAACATTTTATATACCCCACTCATGAATAATAAACGCAAAAGAATCGAATATGGTGTTAAGTTAAACCAGAATAAGCCTAAATGTAATTTCACTTATACTTAGGTAATATAAAATTTCGAGATACAATATGTAAGAACATTTTGATATTTTTGTTAAATAATACAGTTTACACGAATTTTGAACTTTATCTACTTACTAAAATTCTGACACTCTCTGACAGACAACGCTCAGTGTCAGCCGTTGGGTCTAAAAGAATAAGATTTTTCGATGCACAGAAGTTACTTTCATAACGTAGGTGTGAACTAAGAAATAATTTCGAAAAATTCGGCCTGTAAGGGGGTGAATGGGATTTCGTCATCGTTGAAGCAGGAATTGGGGAAATTGGTGTTAAGTCTTCAGTTTATAAATAAAAGTCAGTTGTATCAGCGCTTTCGAAAATTATCCACTAAATAGGTGAAATAGGGACGGAGGTTTGTACAGGAGGTACGTAATTTTTTAAGTTTAATGTACGTAATTTGGTATTTAGGTGTCTGAAGAACTGCGGACGTATGTACCTAATGAAAAATACATGTTGAGTTATTTAAGGGCTGATTAATCAAAAGGTAAATTACACGGATCGACCTGAAAATAAAAGTACGTAACACTCATAACAGATAGATAGAGGAGAGAATTAGAGTTATTCATATTGAAATAGACGTATGAAATAAAGTACTGAAGAATTAACTTTAAATAAATATTCTTATTCGTATAATAGCTATACGTGTTTTCTTTCTAAAAAGTATAAAACACTTTTCAGAAATATTATTTCTTTAATCAGAGGAAATTCATTGGAGATGTTTGAAAAATAATTTTATATAGTTCTATACAGTTATGAATGCCAAGAAAAAAAATACAAGGTTATAAGTAAAACTACGAGCAACTCCATTGCCTGAGAGTCTGATCTTTGACAAAATCGCACTTTATCTTCCAGCTCAAGCTTTTTGACGTAGTCAAACTTATGTCGCCTTTTCTAGAGTCAGGCGCGTTAAAGGTGTAACAATTACTATGGTAGATTCCGTTAATCAAGGACGTATTGGCTTTTAAGTCGGGACCACGGCCTTAGAAGAACAGGTCTGGAGGACACTCGCCTGGAACCTTGACCCCCTTGTTGTTTGGCTGTAGTTCACCAAGTTACCGAGAATATTGTGTTTTATTGGCGCTCTGATGTTACGGCGGTCGGACTAAACTCCGCCCACTTCCTTCCCACTAAGATAAACAATTTATCAAAACGTATTTTTTATCAATTTATGAAACACTTTCTTCGCTCACAAATTTAAGGAAAGGCTCCAGCAATCTTTATTTACTTTATAAATTCAACAATGGGAAAGAATGGACGGAGTTTGAGTCCGACCGCCCGGAAAACAGCGCCAAAAAGTACGACATTCTCGGTAACTTGACGAACTACAGCCGAACAACAAGGGGGTCAAGCAAAATACATTGTTAGATAGGCGAGTGTCCAGACCTGTTCTTCTACGGCCGTGGTCTGGACTTAAAATATGCTAAGCCACATGGTCATACGGCAGTTCTTTGAGGTGTGCAGTCAGATATATTTTCTTTGCAGGGTTACATGGATAGTTTGTTAAATTATCTTTATCATTTATTTTTTTATGTGGAATTTATTCTTCACCGTGTACAAAGAGTAAAATGAGAGAATGGGAAGAGCATGTTACCCAAAACTTGTAACATTTGAGAAAAGCCGTACGGGTACTGAGATGTTACCAATGGAAAATTCCATAGAGAACACGGCTAGTTCTTAATAATATCGTTACTAATTAAAAAAAGACAACCCAGTTAAATAAAACCACGGGGAGTTTAGGGCAAACTAACCATATACCTTGAAATACCTTAAAAATGTGGTAAACCACTCTACGGGGTTCACAAATTTGAGGAAGATCTGTAAACATAATTTATTAGGTTACCAAAAGAGAGTAGGCATGCGTAATTTTGGCAATAAGCGACCAGCGTACCGTATATAATATCGCAAATAAAATTATTACATGTTTCTGTTACTAAAGTTATGTTAATTCTACAGGTTAGAAAGATCAAGGTTAAAAGTTCGGCACACAGACAATTTCTGCCGCTTGAGCGCTGGTATTGGTAATGTGTGCAAACTGACCAATCGCACAGCTTTCCTGAATTTTAAGTTACATAAAGTTTATAATTTCAGTCGAGAAATTGGTTAATTTTCCCTTTAAAATAAAGTTATAAGACTTCTGTCATTTCCAAGCCTATTTAAATTTAATTTTATTACAATTTCGAATTTTTCTGATCCCTTAGCGATAGCAGCGAAACTGGCCGCAGAAATTTTCCCTGTGACAAAATCTTCCATTAGAAAACGCATTTTCTTTCTTTCTAACCTGTAGTAGAATTAAAACTCAGCTGAAGGTCGAAACATTAGTATTACGACGTAGGGTTGGTGTATCCTAAATAAAACCGTATTTCGACTAGCCCCTAGAGCGTTCTGTAAAATATCCTCAGAACATTGTTGCACCATTTACACTTTTGGATACTGACCAATCATTTACAACTCTATTCTTGTATTCTCTTTACTAGTAAAGAAGGGTGTATATACACATCCGCGCGCACGAAGGTCGATTTCCCGCCGAATAAAGCGCACCGCCGCATGCAGAAGCAGGGAGCTGGGAAGAGGTTGTGGTCCTGGCAGATGGGTGTTTCACATGCATGCATGAACAACGGTGGTGCGAGTGGAAGCTGGAGTGCTCGCTGGAGAGGCGCTGTGTGGTTTTGCGCCGAGCGCCGGCATTTCCCTCTCGATTAACCCGTGCTTGGAGGAGTAAGGTACGTTCACAGCCGCACGTGTTCCGTGATTTAATTATCACCAACGATGTGCTACACACAGGAAAATTATTAAACATCTTTACATTTTAAAAGTAAATGTAACCCATACTAACCTAAATAATTCATTACACTGATGTCGTTGGTTCGCATGGCGTAAAAAAATATTAATATAACAAGAAGTTACCAGCAGTCTACTTTCCTCAAAGTGAATGCAAATCAGCACTAAAAGTTAAAATCGCTCACGAAATATGAAATTATATCTTCATTTTTCCTCGTGCTGTCTTCTAACATGGTATACCTACAACAATAAAGGCTAGTTAAGTACAATTTTGGATAATAAAATGTATATTAAATTTGCTTTCCTTCGGCCCTGTTTTTCTTAAAATGCACGGGTTACAAATTATGTATTCATGCCATAAACTCTTCATTACTAAACACAAAATAAACCACCACCGTTAAATTCATGTTATTGTACTTAATACTAAATGTGAACAGAGTCTGAAAAAAAACTTTAAAAAATTCTCTTCAGATAATTCGTGTTATCAAATAAAGTTCAAAAGAGTAGTAATTTTAATAACTGAATATGGTATCAATAAGGAACTTACTACGAGTTAAGTTAATTGGATGAAGTTGTTATTAATGATACACTTAGATACATCGTGTAATAAAGAGATTTTCAGTGGCCGTCGCTGTGTAAATGTGAACATAGCGTGAACAAAACACATTAAAGTAATTTAAAATTTATCTGCACTAAAATACGAAATTCTTAAAAGCCTTTCTTTTTTAGATATCGTATGTACTCAGCGTTTAAAAAGCTGTAATTTTGACGTAATAAACAAAATACAAATAATATTCATCTTACTAAGTACTACGTCTGTAACTAGGTTAATGAATTCTAAAGAATGGTACCTTAAATATCTCGTTTAACGAAAAAATAAAATTCAAATGGCTGTAATTTATGTAACGTAAACACTGCATGGACAAAATTTACAAACCTCGCATTTACTTACCAAGTTGTAAATGTACATTGAGTTTAATTAAATTCTTGAAAACTCATGTGACCAAAATGTGTTCAAATAGCCCTACATTTTCAAAATAGAACACTGCGTGAGCAAAAATATCACAGTCGCCTTTACTTGAACTAGACGCAATTGTGCAAAACTGCATGTCAATATTTTGGGTGAATAATAGTCACTTGCAACGTGTTATGGATACCAAGAGCCTCGCCTGGAGGACGGGCTAGCGACGACGGCATTGCAATCAGGTAAGCTGTTGCACAAGACGAGGACCTCAGCGGTTCTTCCCACCTGCACTGAAGGGTGGTAATATAATGCAAAGTCTCGAGGAAATCGGAGTCTGTTGTCTTCAAGCTTTTCAGCCGTCACCACCTCGCCAGGATGGTCCTGGGTCGAAATCCACGACGTGCCGTCGTCCGTCGATAGCCGACACAGTCATCATCAGCCTCCGGCACATCATGATACGGCGAGGTCTAAAGTATCCGAAGGGTCACCCACCATAAAGTAGAGTATAAACATAACTAATTAAACAGCCGCTCCCTTCCTATCTAAATTATGTAATATAATTTGTGGTATTCTGTAATCTAAACGATATAGAGTAAAAGCCACAGTAAATAGATCAACATATTTCACTTAACCGTAACCCTCACCCTTGATTTAACCACTTAATTAGTTTCAATATAAAGTGCCTACCTCTGACTACAGACACCCAACCACTTTAACTTATGTGTACAACGGTTAAAAGAACAGTTTCACAACAATAGGAACTAAAAAATGTTATATGAACATAGCACAGACCCAAAAATGCACCGTTTCTGTACTGCTTCATGACTTACAGTGCGTTATGCATGTTACTGTGGAACGTTACATCGGGCAATGCCTAATGTCCAGTCAAACATAACTCGTCTGGTATGTAGTTATAGATCATTCAGGGTAAAGTGAGCACTAAAAATTTAACTCTTGAAAAATATCACTTGCCGTTACTACATATTATTTAGAATTAACTCTAGTTGCTTGTATTGTTGACAGCGAAATTACGCAATATAGTTCTATGTATTTTCCTATCTAAATACAACAATTTCGAAATAAAATCAACCGAAGTAGACATAATTGTATTTTATGTGAGTTATAAACATTTTTAATCAAACTATACAGGATAAGTCCGACTGCACAATTTATCTCACACGCACAAACACCAAGTGACGTGTCCGGAGAAGTTACACATTTCCCGTCGTTTGCCGTTACGCGCGGAAAGATTAGAATTGGCTGAAAATATAACTTTAGCAGGGCTATTTTCAGTTCTTACTTTATACCAAACCGCCTATACCAATTATAGCTGCAATGGCATTCCACAGAAACATTATCCAGCACGCATGATATACACTTATGTATGTCACGTACTGTGAATTGCAGTGCAGAAATTGTGCATTTTTGGATCTATGTTCATAGGCTACAACATTCTTTATTCCTCTAGATGTGAGTATGGTTCCTCCAAAATATTGACATGAAATTTAGCTACAGAAAATCCTGAAAAATGATTCTTAAATATTTCACGTTTTAAAAAATGTTCAAAAAACACCCACCTCTTAAAAAATGTGAATACGGAATGAACTAAATACTTAACTGTCAAGCCATCATATTAAGTAGTATATGTGTACCAGTTTTGAAGAAATTCAGAATAACATTTCGTAAGGTATGTCATAAGCTAAAAATATACAAAAAGCAACCATTTTTAAATAATTAACACGGCATGAATTAAATACATAAAGGTCAAGTCAACTTACTAGGTTCTTTATTTACACAAAATGCAAATACATCGATTACATATTACAGAAATTTAAGGTTGTAGTATTTACAACATGTTGACTTAAATTCGGTTGTAAGCTGCCAGTAGTTCAAGGAGTCAAGCAGTCATTGTTAAAGTTGGTAAATATGCAGTAATAGTCAGTGATGTTTCCAAGTTAGTTCTCCATCTATATAAAATTCTCTTAGTCGTTCACTGAACTAGAAGCACAAATGATTTTTCTTCTTCGTTTATAAACATGCTGTTATAAAATTCAAAAGAAATTCCACATAAAAATGTTCCAGTGAAATTAAATTTCATTTCGCTTAAATTTTTTTGGTCGCGCTATATTCAGGAACTTAAAAGGAGTGAACTTCGATGAAAAACTGGTACTCTGTTATCTACTGTTGCGTTTTTTTTTCGCAAGGGACTACTAAAACCTTCCCATGAAAGCGATTAATTCGGAAAGGCAGTCATGAATATGCAACGCGAGACACGCACAGCATGGCCGGTGTTACAGAATACATAATTTACCTGCCGCAGGGAATCCCCAGTATAGAATTTCTGGCCCAGGTGATTAACGTTATATATGGACTCGGATCGCCACAGTAAATACGCGTAGAAATGCTTGATAAAGTACGCCTTATATGGTAATCTAGAGCTGTTCAGGTAGCAAATCTCATTATGGAGAAAGTAGTAACCTTTTGTTGGATAAGTAGTTGAAAATACGTGCAGGGGAACAACAAAAATAACATTTATCGGAGTAAACAATTGAAATATATGTTTTAAAGTAAACATCAAGATCAACCTATCATACAGCCTAATATTTTTGTATATTCGGTACGCGATAAAGTGAGTAGTTTTCAAGATAATCTTGTCTAGAGTAAAAATGAAAAAAATATATTTATTTTGAACTTAGACGTTAACGATACAATCTGTAATGTTTGGTTACTATATTGCGCTGTTTATATTTAAAAAAAAAACGACAGGAAGTTATTAATTATATGAAAGGAAAAAGTTACTTACAGTTTCAAAAGTACTACATAATTGTATCTCGAACCACTTACATACAGAGAACCACGCATATGTGGTACGGTACATGTTCGAAGGATTTCTTAAGAGATTCAAAATTTCGATAAAATTACTTTTTGCACTGATAATTAAACAGCGATTTTTTTGTGTATGACACAAGGAAAAACTGAGATTTTTAAATATTTGTTGCAGTGGGAGTATTCTAAAAGGAAAAAAGATGTAAATATTAGATTTAAAATATTTTTCTAATGACTTACACAAACGTTTGATCACGATTTTTGAATTTTGAACGCGTGACTGGCAACTATTTTCGGAACACTTACGTTTTCCGAGCCCTTAATTTCCGCCTTGTCACCTTACCTGCCAAATTTTAACGTATGCGGAACAAATAATGGCCAACATATACAGTAATTCAATCTGTGTTCTGAAACGAAATACAGCTCTTTAAGAGTTAGTGGAGTGCAGCTTTCTCTTCACGTTTTGGGCACGGAAATGAGGAAGGCGATAAGTCGAATATAACACGTACGTCTAACACCTCATCGACTCTAGGCGCGAAGGACTAAACCAACGTGCGATGTTTTCGTAGAAACTGTTTTTCAACGAGACTTCAAGCTATGGCCCTGTTATTTTATTTGTGAAATGTTTGTGGTAATGTCCAATGCAGGTTTCTATAGCTTAGTTTTACGTTTACGATCGATATTTTCTCAGCTACAGCAACGTGAAAATGCCATTTTTAGCACTTTTGAGGAGCCTGGGAATCGTGTTATTAATAAGCGGACGGCATTTTTTAAATCACAGGAACACAGTTTGAAGCGTGTCTTCTTTTCGTAGATAAAAGCATTGGGAACATTTTCAATAGTTATACAAGAAAAATAATACTTTCCGTACCACACTACAGCACGCCTCACGCCTCCGGTGAACTAACTCTTAAGAGATGGAAAGTTACCAAAAAAGAGCAACACCATCGGTGGACATTAATTATAATGAGGTTAGAAAAGTGGACTTTACGTCTCGTCGACAGGGGGGTTACGAGCCACAACTCCCCGCTGATTGACACAATGGCTGTATTAATGACATGAAGAAGTCATGGCCACGGCCGTAGAAGAACAGATCTGGACACTCGCCTGGAAACTTGACCTCCTTGTTGTTTGGCTGCAGTTCACTAAGTTATCGAGAGTGTTGTATTTTATGGCGCTGTAATCCGGGCGGTCGGGTTCAAACTCCGCCCACTTCCCACCCATTAAGACAAACAGTTTATCAAAACGTATTTTTTTTATCAATTTATGAAATACTTCCTTCGCTCTTAATCATAAAGCACGGCTCCAGCGATCTTTATTTACTTTATAATGTTAACAATGGAAAAAAAAAGTGGACGAATTTTGAGCCCGAACGCCCTAACTGCAGCGCCAAAAACGTATAGCATTATCGGTAACTTGGTGAACTGAAGCAAACCAACAAGGGGGTAAGCAAAATACATTGGTAGATAGGCGAGTGTCCAGATCTGTTCTTCTACGATCGTGGTCATGACCTTTGTTAAGGGACGGACCATCACAGCATTAGCCTTGAGTAATTTCGGAATATTTTTGAAAACCGAAGTCAGGCTGCCATAACCAGGAAATATTTATAAGTATATTAAAATGGCTATACAACAAGAACTGTTTTCAAAACAAATTTTGGTACTTTGGATTTCCAGAAAGAGTAGGAACTTCCCTCAGCATTAGTACCGCGTTGTTTGTTCAACGTGGACTGCGAGTTAGGCTAATGGCGGAATGTTTCCTTAACACAGTCCAGTAAGCCAATCACAATAAATGCGACAAATTTCCTACCCCACGTTTGTAAGCAAATTTTGCTCCATTTAACGTATGCCACCAGCACAATAGCTAGAGGTACGTAAATTTCGCAGATACATTCCAGGTCAGGTTGAACGCCAATTATGTATACTTCATTGTCATATCTGTGACTTGCTGGCGGCTGTTACGAAACGCGTTTGACTACTGCAAGCCAGTAGTAAATAAGGAAATAATGCGAAGTGCTATCGCTTGCTATCTGCTTGTACGGTTATAAGCCAATAGATAATCGATTGTGGCCAGTGGGTGTATAGGACTGACAAGTCTAGGCTGCTGCCAGATGAATCCGCGAAATTGACGTACCTCTAACAATAGCGTTCTGAAGGTATATATACCTTTCGAAGCGCGGTCTGTACCGAAAAATTTCTAATTTTATAATTGTACCAATGACTGTCCAACTTCTACACGCTCTGTTACTAGTAATTTCCAACAAATAGAATATTTATCTGTTGCACATTTTTCATACAAACGCATGTCAAAGTAGTTATTCGGCCATTTTCGATTCTTACACAAAATAAATATTATTCAAACGTTACGAATAAAATAATTTTAATGAAAGTTATTTTAATAATCTACAGAATGACACCTTCTAATTTCACGAAATAATTGTTTGTACTTAACGAAAATTCTTTAATATTCCTGAAATTTGTATATCTTTGAGTACCTGTATTACAAAAAAATTTACTTAAATAACACAGGTGTCATCCTGTAGCTTAAGGGGTATTGATCCCTACCACCTTGGATTTATCTGTTTCTTCTCGATAACTTCTGTTTCAGTCGAGATATGAAAATTTTTGTCACAACAAGACATACATACAAACTTAATCGATTTTCTGTAATTGCTGGAACCATAATATATTTATTATTTTGCAACGGGAAACAGCTGAAAAGGAAAAATTGCTTTATTTACGGGAGCGACTACAGAGGCCACAACATTAACAGAAACAATGACATATGGATTCCAAAAAGTGAATTAAACGATGAACTATGCCTTGTCAGCGAGAAAAAAGTAAAACAATGTGTCTATTCCCTGATTTATAAGAAAAACCGTAAAACCGATCTGATAGGAATAAATCCCCCTTAATACATTAATTTTAATTTTAAATTGTTCCATCGGTATCGTATGAATAGTTTTTACTTTCAGCAAGTAGCGAAAATTTTCAAATCGCTACTTTGGAACTACTATGGAACCGGAGGAAACTGCTATTCATGTAATGTTTGAGTTGGCCAGTGCTCGGTACAGTTATAAAATTTCGAATTTTCAATGCAGAGCGTTCTTGAATGTTGCAGATGATGGTAGAATTCCAATCTAAATTTTAGGTTCCAAACTGAATAAGATACATTCATTCTACGGTATGTGCCGTAAACTTGAGCTCTTTGCAGTCATAGTTTGGCCCATTAAATATATTAGTTTTAAGGTATTTTGGCGACTTAATAGATAGTTGGAGATAAGTGTTAAAAAGTCGTTGGAAATATCATAAATACCAAAATCTTTGAATGGACAAAAGTTACCCCGCAAGGTCCAGGTAACCCCAGTTTACGTTACTGTAACGTTTTGTCCCGCAATGTAACATGCAAGAGATAATTTTAATAATAATTGCCTAAATCACTGACAAAATGTATTAAAGTTTTAGAGTATAATGTGTATTTTGAAACGCCCTGTATAAGCGAACACTTGAAGACTTCCTTGCTAGCTTGCATGCGGAACCCTGACAAGGCTTCAGACTATGGACGCTTCGCCTATGATGTGTTTCTGAGGTGACAACATGGAAGAAGGGAGATTCACGGCTTTCAACCTGCAAACAGGGCGATCCCTCTCCTCTCGTGACAACCCCCCTTTCATCTGGAAGTGTTTTGTTTACCACCGCCTCGTGTGCTACTGATACGCCCAAACTTCGAGGAAACTTCCTCAGAATGGACGGCTGCAGGACGTGCGACACATCTTGGCCGCACACGGACGGGCTCGGTTGCAAGTTGTGGACACAAATAACCTAACATTACAGAAGCGAAGTCAAATCGTGTATTGCGACCTCTAGCGTACAACGTCAGGAAAAGTGTTTCGTAGAATGTCGCAGTATCTGGAATTATTTGCCTTAATGAACATACACGCACATACACACATACTGTGCGTATTTTATCATTATTTAATTTTTACCAGTGATCATTTTTTTTTTGTTATGTTTACGAGTACAATAGCATAACATTTATGTTAACTGAGCACAGCAATATTGATTAGAGGTCTAGTAAAAACTACGTACCTTAAGAAAATAATTCAAGACGTCTGAATATGTAATGAGAATTCGCACTTTTTTATTATTTTATGTAAAAATTAACATGAGATTTTTAAATGTTTGTTGCAATAGGAGATTACAATTAGAATTTATTGGTTTGTGGTCATACACTAGTGTTCATTTTTTTTGCTGATCAAACTTGTGTTGACAAAACGAACAAAAAACGGATACACAAACAGAGAGACACACTGACCGAATTCCTCGGGATTTCTTTTTTTTCTGTTTTCTGTGTGTTTTATGTCTGTTTTTTGTTCTTTTTGTACTTTGTCATTCAATAAAGTTTGATCAGCAAAACATGAGAAATGGCGTATGTCCACAAAACAATAAATTCTAATTAAAAATAAATGTCATGCAAAATAATTTTAAGATAGTTGCTGAGAGTGTTTGGGAGTATTTAACAAGCCACAAGAGTGGTACTGTAAAGTGAGGTTTTTGTAACCTCCTGGGTGACTTTGAACTACCTGATTAATTTCACCTCGTTTGAAAATGCCAAGTTACCTTCATTGTAAATTATTGATCAATATTAAAGCCGTAAATAGTGAAGTCGTCAGTTTTAAAGGTTGCACACCTTTCACTTAAAACCAAAATATGTTGCACATAGCTACTTCTAATGTGGTCAATGTGAACTCTTCTGACGGCATATGTTTAAGAGTGCGTAGTAGATAAATAAACGCTGAAAGCATCAGTTGACTTCTACGCTTTTTACGAAGCCAATATGAATAAAATACTCAATGACAGTCCTAGATAATGGTATTTGTCAACTTTATAAGTAAATATTTATCCAGAATTACTCATTCGTTACGCGTGATCTCTTGCGCCGTAGTTAAATGCACGAGGTTCCGGCGTCAGAAGTTCGTAACACTGGAAACAGTTTTGTTTAAAACGTTGGCAAAAACTATTGTCTAGGATTGCTATTGTTTAATTTTCGCAAATTGGCTTCAAGAAACCTACAGTTATAGATTAATGCTTTTAGCATTGAATTATGTACCACGCCATCTTAAAGATTCAAAATAGCTAAACGATAAGTAAAGTAAATAAAAATTGAAATAAATTCTTGAGTGACAGTACAGTAGAGTAGAGAGCATCATTATATTGTTTACTGCTATAATTGTATTTACCATATAGGCTGCGATATAGGCTGCGATCAGGATTTCATTTTCGTTTGCTGATATCGTAGTTGCGTTTGAGTGGTATGCCCGTTACTGAGGAAGTGGTGAGTAACTAGTAACATACCGTAAACTAAGTGAACTGTTTCGTAATGACTGCCCATGAACTACCGAGACAGCATCAACAATTAACATACACTAAGTGAACGAAATTACGACTTCCAGCATCCTTCGCATATAAGAGAGAATAATATTTTAGTAGATGTATACGACTTACGTCTGTGTTCAATTGAAGGATTCGGGTTTTAGTATTGTAATTTAAGTTATTTAGGTGGAAAAATATTTAGGGTCGTTATTTGAAAACAGATACTTTGTAATCTAAATAGTTTACTCCTACCAACATTACAAACCTCTCAGTACGCGCGACGTTACACAAAATCTATCGTTATTTACAGACCAGATATTTCTACAAAAGTGCTTTTCCTTTTGTGTTCTATGGATGCATTTACACTGAGCATCGAGGCAAATGATAGCGAAATATGTTTATGTATTTATATATCACGGAATTGACATCCATACCATTTAAAGTCTGGTATTAATAGTAATCATACCCAATATTGGCTACTGTACGAAATCCAACACGGTTATTTACGTAGATAATAAAACTAGAGATTCTTAATCTCCGGGGGTGATTCCTGACGACGAAGTATATCGAAAACATAACACAACCTACAGTCGTAATCAGGGCGGTACGCGCCCTTAAAGTAAGTTTGGTAAGATTATAGAATGAGTTTCAAGGAGAGCAAGTGCCTATAGCGTGTGATAAAAACAACTTGTGTAGTTCTTGTATATCAAAAAAATGTTGACTAAAATGCACGGTTACTTTTTTACGGACAAGAACTATAACGTCCCTACCGATTTTATTAATGGTAGAGGGATAATTTTATAAAATGCGAAACAAAAACTTTTACAACTTAGTTCACGTAAATTTTGTACGAAAAAATGGCCTTTAATATGGCATTCCTAAACCTCTTACGTGAAAGGTTGAAGAGTTTGTACCACCCTTTATAATAACTTTAGGCCATAAGTTACATATACATACACACACACATATATCACTTATTATTTCGTCAATAATCTCCTCCCGAAAGGTGTCGGTACTAATTAGGAATCAGCCTGTATAGTGGTTATAGGGCAGCGATAAAATTAGTGTATTAGTACAGCAGGATCAGTCCGAATTAAAGAAAAACTTCACCGAGAATGTCAGGTTTGTAACCGTGCTATCGACCATAATTACATATTATATGTACAGCAATAGAAAATGTTTTAGCTTGATTCCTACTCTGTTCTATTCCATTAAGGATGATCATGTCAAGTAAAATAATTTTATACTTGTATCAAATAGGGTTAGTTTTGTAGACATTACTTGAGAGCATATTTTCCTCTTACGGAACGAAACAAGTTCAGCGAGTTTTCCCATTGTGACATTTTAAAGACAAAATTTGCTTATTTTTAACTCATACGAAACTTGATACCAGTAAACATAATCACATCAAAACTACACGTCACGGTCTACGGCTTGAAACGTACAAAACCCCATTGAAAAAAATATGTTTATACTTTTAAAAAATTGCTGAAAGTAACAAAAAATTAGCACATTTTTAAATTTTTTTTTTAATTAAAAAATTTTTGGTGAAGGGTTTCT
Source organism: Medauroidea extradentata (assembly GCA_003012365.1). Classification (NCBI taxonomy): domain Eukaryota; kingdom Metazoa; phylum Arthropoda; class Insecta; order Phasmatodea; family Phasmatidae; genus Medauroidea; species Medauroidea extradentata. The sequence continues at coordinate 24,456 of PNEQ01087058.1, read as the reverse complement.
AATATGCTTAATGGCGTATACCATGGCATGTAGTTTTGATGCGGTTTATCCCATTTTATTATGTTTACTGGTTTTAAAGTTTTGTATGAAGTAAAAATATGCATATATCTACTTTGAAATCCTACTATGGGAAATCTGACTGGACTATTTTTTTTCGTTGGAGGAAAATGTACTCCCAAGTAACTTCTACAAAACTAACAATATTCCGTACAAATATGAAATTGTCAATTTTCCCACTTGAACACCCCTAAGGAAAATTGGGCTAGATCTTCAATGGTTAAGAAAGTATTATCAGATTTATTAAAACGTATTCATTTAGTTGGTGGAAATAAAAATACAATTTTGTAGTAGTCCGTACAATTGTTTAAGAGAGATACATGTTTAACAGCAGAACATAATTATTATTTACTTTAAACATGGCAGACGATAAAAGCAGGGGCGTCATTTCAGGTTTTTCCAGGGGGCAAGATTTTGTTTTCTGACGATAGTGACCTTGTTGCATCTTTTTTATTAATTAAGCATGTATAAATTAGATACTTTAATAATAAAACTTCAGTTTTATGTCCTTAAGTTAGCATTATTTACATTTAAAAATACAAAAAATACATTTATACACAAAATTTCCAAATCCAGGGGGGGGGACATTTGCCCCGCCCCCCCTGTAGCACCAAATGACGCCCCTGGATAAAAGCTATTAACTGATTTTGAAACATTTCTACTTGCAGTTTTATGTACAATATCCGTGAAACTGGTCTAAAATTGATATTTCATTCAATAATAACAAAGCTAAATAGGGATAACTAACAGTATCTAACAACCATATTTTTAGTGCCCCTAAATGGTTTCAAATGATTAACGTGTGCGTATGTATGTATGCATGTATGCATGTGTGCATGTGTGATTATTATACGTTTGCGTTTGTTTCTGGTTGTCGTATACACAAATAAAAATCTCTGTGGGTTGTATGTATGTATGTATTTTGTGTTTATATACATATAACACACAAAATACATACCCGATTAAAGTATGACACAATTTATGGGGCCTGAGATTTTAATTTGTGTATACAATCTGAAGTGTGTAAGTAGCAGACGTGTAGTCTTCATACTGTTTTGGAAATATGTATGTTATATGTATCCGGGTCGTCAGAAAATCTCCAAAATCAAAGCAGACTTTTCGAAGTACTGTACTTGATGTGAAGATGTTAATGAATCGCGCAACGAACGCGTAGTCTACTTTGTTTGTCTCTCTCCTCTTTCTTCGGTTTCTAGAGCTTCTACACCAGTATTTTCTAAAGCTTTACTGAAAGCTGTCCTGAGAAACACTGTGTGTACTTGAAAGACTTTCTCGCTTTCTGTTAGTCTTTACTACGCCGCGCTGCTTATATTCATTTATCATTCAACGCCACGGCTCAATTTTTAAACACTAGCTACATCTTTCCAAGAGTCTGTTAACATATACGAGAACACCACAGAAGATTTTAAGCTTTTTACTTTGAGCTTCTTAAATTTCCTTTGATTGTCAGTGGAAATCAAGTTTGTCTTAGAGATTTAAACCTGGTAGTCGTACATACAAGAGAGCGTTTATGCATTCTGTGATAACAGTTACTTTAAAAAAAAGTGGCAGCGTCAAACACTATGATTCTTCTTCCTGGTATGGTATTTATAGACCCTAAGCTGAAAAAGTATGTTTTGTATATTATTTTACTATGTTTTTATTTAAATATTGTTACCATTTATTACGATTCAGCCAGTTTAAAAGCTGTGTAATGGATAAAATCAATTATTCTGTTGACATTGTTTCTTATTGTTAAATACAATGCAGAAGTAAGAATCAAAACTGAAAATATTTTAGAAACTGAGAAAAATTGACTCAATGAAAACAACAAATGTTGATAGCTTATTAACGATGCAGGTCTCTGTGACTTCATATGCTTTTTGCACAAGTACAAATATGTTAAACTTCTAATTTTGGACAAATTTATATCTTGTATTTAAGAAAAAAAATTTAAGCGTATATTTTGCATTTAAAAAGATTTATTTATTAGTTCGTGGTATGCAAAAGTAAATCGCTTGCTTAGGGTATTGAACATATTTGCAATGCCGACATTTTTATTTATTAAAAAAAAACGCAAATCAGAATAATTAAAAACAATACTGATGAGTGCAGCTACATGGTGCCATTAGTAACGAATTTATATCATAATATTTGTATTAACACATATTTTGTTTTCACTTAAATCTTTTCTGAATTGGCATTTACGATTATTTGCTAAGATATTCAAACACTGCCACGTCTTTTAATTTTACACGCAGAATTTAAACATACTTTGTTTCCTAGATAGCTTAAGAATAGATCCAATTTTAATAACGTTTCGCACATTGAGAATCCTAACTAATATTTAACGGCCGTTGGGAGAATGGTTTGAAGTCAATACGTTAAAAATAGTACTGGTATTTGTTGTTTAGATTGTAAGATCAACCTCCAGACGAAATATGTTATGGTATCCAATTTACGACATAAGGTGTTTAATTGTGTGCTACTAATATATTTTTACTTAGATGAGGCTTAAATTAACTGAATTTGCATAGGAACTAGAAATTTGTTTTCTTGTAGTTTTCACGACTGTCTTCTGTAACACACAAGCAAGTTTCAGTGGCCTCCCTACCTGCTCTTCAAACGCGTTGGAGCAAGTTACGACTGTTACTTTTTGGACGAAACTATCTAACATTCATTATATCTGTATATCCACGAAAAAAAAAACACTTCAAACTTTGTCGCTACAGTTTTACAAATTCGGCACGTTTATTAGAAACATTATTTTCTGGCCTCTCAAAACGGCCAAAAAATGGCTTTTTCATACTGCCGTATATGAAAAATTAACAATCAGATTCGAAAACGTAAGTATAGAAATAAGCGTCAGACTTTGAACTACGCTGCCTTCTAAATAACATATTGTGGTCACCGCTTACAGTCCCATAGAAAAAAAGAATAATAGTAGAGCACTGCATGCCGTCTGAGAAGCTTGCGCGGAGAGGCGATAAATCATTACGTACGTCAGTTAGTGACACCATGCTCCTTAAAAAAGACACGTTTTAAAGCTCTCAACACAGCTACAAAAAAAAGGGGGGGAGGGGCTTTTTCAGACTGCCAAACTAACCCGATGTATGCGAAGCTCAGATATAAATACGAACTGAACTATACTACAAAATATTCACCAAAAAATTATATGGTTACGCCCCAGACAGGTGACCGATTCCCTTTAAGTACTAATCGCGAACTGGGTTATGGCCAAAGAAGTGTCTTCAACCACATATACGGTGTATGGTGTACGTACCAAAATTATTTCTTGTTGCATATTATCTGTTCAAAATAAAATTTTAATATTAAATACTCTAAAGTAAACAAAAACATTTAACTAAAATATTTATTTTGTTGTTCTTGAATTTGATATGTTGGTATATATTACTTAAACTTGATAAACATAAGAGATCATTACCAAAATTGAAGACTTAAAGTTCCGTTACTTTCCTTTGTATGTTATTTCCTTATAATATTCCGAAATTAAAGGCAGTAACGCATATAACAGTTTTTGTATATATAAGGGGCAGAGGTTTACGCAGTGTCTACAGAACTCGCCTCCCGCCAAGACGATCCGGGTCCGATTCCTCGCGGGGTCGATCTCCGGATTTTCGTACATGGGAATTGTGCCGGACAATGTTGCGGGTTTTCTCTTTGATTTCCCGTTTCCCCCGTACCTTCATTCAGGCTCTATCCTATACTCACATCATGTCACCCCCTCGCCCGTGATAAGACCTCTTCTTTGTCTTTATTTATTCTGCTCATTTGAAGATTTTTACGTGTTCTGGTAGTCGCGCGCACCAACGTACACATGCCCACGAGTCTTCAAAGAGCAGATGAATCAACGCCTCACAAAGTTTGCTAAGAAGGCCTACGTTCATTTCCTGCCTAGCAAACCGGAAACTGGGGCTGGGGTGAGTGAGGAAGGCTTTAAAACAAAGATATCAGTTGGAACCACAGGCCTGGAAGGTGCTAATCGGATTAATGAACGCTCATGTCGAGTGTGAAATCTGATATGACAGTTATGGTTCACTCTTGTGTGACATCCGTGTGATAAGAGTTGTAGGCACGAGTTGGATTTCACACCTCGCGATTCAGAAATATCAGGAAATCGGAATTTGTGTCAACTTGTGATGGAAATGCAAGTGAACTTTTATGCATAGTAAGTTCAAAAATAAGTGGAGGCACAATAAGAATCAAAGTTTTACTGATGTCTCTAAGCAAGGACTTTGTTTGTGTTAGTTTTTTTTTTAGTATAGAGAAAGAAATTCTTACAAAACTGTCGCTAAACAGGTGGACTGGAATTAAATGGCAGGAGTCGTGAATTTCAGTGACAGTGGTTTATTGCAAATATCAAGATTGGGATATTAAGGGCACCGCCTACCTGCGCGTTACCTTGAAGCGTGTATGAAATGCCGCATCGACGCAACGAACCAAGCACTCAACTAGCGTCCAAGATTCATGCCGATCCATTTTACTACGGGATTTTGAGAGGTAACCACATGGTTTTATTGGTGGAAAGTCTGAAGCATGTTCCGTTCGCGTTTATGTCCGATTTTGTAATCCATACGGTTAGAACATTTAAAAGTACGACTGCCTAAAAAGGCGCTTTTAGCAATGGCGGAAGGCTTAGGAACAGTACGATAATTAAAAGCATGGCTTCTTAAGAGGGCGTGATAGATAAATAAGCGCTGAGTTCGTAAATAGAGATCTACATATTTTGAAAGTCAATATAGAAAAACTACAAAACAGCAATCCACGATAATTATATTTGCCAACTTTATTAGCAATCATTTACCCAGCATGATGCACTTGTTAAGCGTGATCTCCTGCGTTGCAATTTAATGTACGAGATTACGGCGTCAGAGATTGTTCTTCAGATATACGTTTCCCGAGAAAAATGTTTGCTCAGAAAGTTGGCAAAAACTATTGTCTGGGATTGCTGGTTTATTTAATTTTTGCAAATTGGCTTCGAGAAACCTACAATTCTGAACTGATGATTTTAGCGCTGAATTACATACCACGCACTCTTAACAGTGACATATTGTCCTTTCTCGAAGTGTGTTTACTTCTCGTATAATGGTGCATGGAAATAGTTTCGTAGCAAAAGTTATTTCCTCACACATTGAAATGCATTTGAAGTGCATGGTAAACTGTGCCATTATGATGACCGAATGCATATGTCCCCGAGAGGTGGGCAGATCTTGGGCCGATGTAAATTTATTGTACAACGTAAATGTGCGTAATTGATGTCTGCTTAGAAACAGTATTAAAGGCGTCCACCATCATTTTTATAGAGGCTTCGAAAATCTTGTGACATTAATATTGATACTATATCGTTCATATTATTACGACAACCTCTTGAAATTTGTATATTTGGTATACTGCAGGTCTGAGGCTCTGTCATCTTACGGATTTCACACTAATTCAACTCAATGGTTCAATGAACACAAGAGTTCTAAAATAAATGAATTACTATTTTTAGCGTTTAGTTTTTTATACGTTAGCTAATTAAATTTTAGTATGTTACGGACCCTGTTAAATTTAATTAAATCTGCCACATTTCAAATTACGTAAGCTTAATTAGAAATTACAAAATTACCTATTGGAAGTCGGCCAGATACGTGCGTGTTCTTGACATTAAGTTTAATAAATGTTGTTTCATGCTGTTGCTGAAAGCATTAAAACATAATTCTAGTACCTGTCATACGTAAAAAAAAATGTCAACGTTTTGCAGTAAGTATTTTTTGTCAGTATCGTAATAAACAACATAAACCGGCTGTATAGGTCCTCAACCCAGCTTACGCCAATCCAATTGAAGCGAATGCCTCAGAACGAAACGCTCCCATCGCGACAATTTCACGCGTGCCTTGCCACTAGCGTATCAGGCTTAGGCAAAAGATTTAGTGGATTTTTTTTCTGCATCCGTGACAACAATCCTCAGAACTGAAAGCCTTTGCAGTCCTCTGCTGGCACGAACTACAATCCTTATCCCTCGACATGCACGCAATACAAAGACTTACATAAAATATTCTGTTACTGCCCAAGTTTCTGTACATTGAAGAGAGAAGGGTTATTGGTCAGCACTTATCTGTGTCTTTAGCGCTGGTGAGGAGTGAAGTGATGTGAGTATGAAGCAGTGTCGGAATGAAGGGGCCGGGAGAAACGGAATATATGCGATTCCCATATGCGATAATCCTAGGACCGACCTAACCCGGATCACCTTGGTGGAAGGTGAGTGCTCTAGCAACTGCGGCAACCGTGTCTCCGTGTGTGTTTTAGACTTTTTGGTCTCTACACAGTACATATTACGCTTTCAGACTGGGATTATGACGTACCAAATTTAGTTGGGATAGCATAATACACAAACAAGGAATACTATGAATACGCGTAGGCTGGAATCGTTGTGTCTCCTTTGGTTTCAAAGCCCCAAAAAACTGAATCATTTATAAATCATTGGGAAACGTTTTACGTCTTTCGGCGAATCCGACATAAATTTAATTTGACATGTATACCATTCAGTGTCCATATTTAAGCACTGAGTTAGCGATAATAGGCACCGATCACCAATTGGACATAAAACGGTTTTTTGAATTTTGTGATTGGGAGGTGGAGGGCGTTACAAGTCTGTGCACTAACTCCTAACAACGCATGGCAGTTCATACAGTTAGATGAATAAATTATATATTTTCTTAACTAATAACTCTTACTTTAAAGTTTATGCAACTACTTAATGCTAACGGATAGATTTTTGCCAGATACTGAATGCATTATTTTACCAATTCATTGCAAGCAATGTATTTATCTAACAAGGCGATGTGACGACTGTTATATACCAGACTTTCAGAATACATTCAAAGAGAGTTGAATTTGCATGACTACATGCTTTAAATCACCGCTGCTTGAGTTTTTTACCACCCTTAAATATAAATTTTGCCTACTTACGCTCGCGAGAAAAACTTATGAAGCTGAAGAGAAAAACTTATGTAGCTGAAGAAGGTAAAATCATTTTTTTTTTAATTTTAAAAGTAGTCAGGTTACTCAGTGAAAACCTGGTTTTGAACCAGGATGACATTTAAATAAAATAATATCGTAAATCAAAATATTAAATTTGTGTAGAAATGTGGTTTGTATCACGGATTACAGTTAAATAAAAGAATCTTCAAATTTATTATATGATTCATGTTTGCTGTTGACAGTAGTCTGTATAACTACCAATACTGAGAAGAAATCCATCATTATTTAAAGTCTTAACTTAAAATATCGATTATTATTGAAGGAAATATTGTGATAGGTAGACAAAGTTCAATACACACGGGTAAGAATGAATTGGTTTGTGGGCATACGCCATTGCTCATGTTAAATGCATACCGTGTGCATACCGAGCATTGACGAGATTTTTAAATGTTTGTCGCAATGGGAGTTTACAATAAGGATGTATTGGATCGTGGATACACGCATTTCGCGAAAATATTTTTGCATTACTTTGTTTCAGTGCCTTACGTGCGCACCTGCACCTCTGCTTTGTGGTCAGTGATTGGATGCCGTAACACCCAACGTCTGAAGGCTAGACCCGCAAATCACAGACGTGATGTGACGCAGTTATCCGTGTACTGATTGGCACAGTCAAAATAATAACGGCTCTGAAAAAAATCACTCTGCCAATAGTCAAGAAGTAAGGCACCGAAACAAAGTGGGACAGGAATATTTTCGCAGAAACTACCGGACCCTAACCATTGCTCATGAGCAATGGCGCATGTCAACAAACAATACATTCTTATGGTAAACTCTCATTGCAACAAATAATTAAAAATCTCATACGCACTGATGTTTTGATTACGACATGATTGGCATAAGCTATTAGGTAAAAAATCTGTAAATTAATTTATATGAAAAACATTATATCAGAAAGATGAAAAAGCTAAGGCTTACGATCTTAAGTTATGTCAACTGAGTTATGTTATATATATATTTAACGGGATAATTGACTTATGTTGAATCCACAATCCTCGACTGGAATGGTACAGTGGCGAGCAACAAATTGGGATCTCCTCGGCTTGAACAGTTATTTTTTATAGATGTCAGTTTAAGGCTTAACTAACTTTGAATGAAGGTCGTAGGATAACGATGTAAATACACATTATTCGCGTGTTTATAGTATAACAAAGCCAAACCTATGTATTGAAGCGTTATGGAAACAATTCCACTGCTTCTTGTCAAGAAGAGACGGTTAATGCACATCTTGAAAATTCAAGATATGCTGTAAAAATTATATTAACTTTGCATGATCACGCGTAACTTATGTGTTTCTTGAGCAAAAATGCAGTATCAATGTCGTTTTAACGTTATAAGAGGAAAATGTTTCATGGACTTACGTCTTACAAACCAAATTGGCCAGTCCGTAAGCCCATATCAAGTAACACGTGAATCACGCCTCGCTTTATTTCACGATAGTTACAGGTAGAGACTGGTTAAATTATCGTGTTTACTGACATCTAGGCTAACTTCCAAGATATCTGTGTACGCAAGCAGGCAGCAGCTGTTCAATGGATGCTGCCGGACACCGTGAAACCATATAAAGGGGTATTGATCCCTACCACCTTGGATTTATCTGTTTCTTCTCGGATAACTTCTGTTCCAGTAGATATATCAAAATTTTTGTCACGACGAGGCATAGATACAAACTTAATCGATTTTCTGTAATTGCTGGAATCATAATATATTTATTATTTTGCAACGGGAAACAGCTGAAGAGGAAAAATTGCTTTATTTACGGGAGCGACTACAGAAGCCACAAAATTAACACAAGCAATGTCATATGGATTCCAAGAAGTGCATGAAACTATAAACTATGCCTTGTCAGCGTGAAAAAGTAAATCAATGTGTATATTTCCTGATTTATAAGAATAACCGTAAAACCGATCTGATAGGGATCAACCTCCCCCCCCCCCCACCTAACGGGCTCGCACTTAGTTGCTTCTTTTTTATCGGATGTGCGCCATCCAGGAGGTGTCAAAGTGAGCCAAGAGCCAATTTAAAAGTGAAATGAATATACAGTAGTTTGAATCCTAGCTTGTGCCGAAATGAAAACGCGAATTTTATGGCTCTAGGTATAGGTAGGGACCTGAAAAATTCGTGTATTCTTTAAGGCACAAACTAGAATCCCACCAAATATACGTTCGTGTCACTTTTCGCAACTGGATCTTGACTTATTTAACACCTTCTGAAGGTCGCTGAGCCAATAACAAAATTGTAACTAAACGTATGACCATTTCACTGAGTCAGTGAGCAGCAAATTAACTGCTGCTATATGCTTGAGTACACATATGTTCTTACAACAGGACAGAGAACCCGCGAATTTTTCCCGTCCCTAGTTATAGGACAAAAGCGCGATATAATTATTAAGATAACATGAAACGGTCTGCAACTATTAAGTTGTTTAAATTGAATTCCTGTCCTGTTATATGTTACATAAACACCTATGTGTGTGTGTATATATATATATATATATATATATATATATATATATATATATATATAAATGCCGAATGATTCTTAATTAAAATTGACACTTTACGGGATGCGATTCCTGACGACAAAATATGTCGAAAACATACATACAACTTATAATTAGAGCCATGAACTTTTCGGGAAAATAATTTTGCCCTAATTTCATTCCGTGCCTTACGTGAGGACATAATAAGAACACCACATTTAGCGGACACGAGCCACGTATTTACACAATATATACAATATGTACATCTATACATTTACAAGACCGCACTGGCTGGACGCATGTAAACTGTTCTGTACGGCGTGGCTGGACAATGGAATGTGCCTGGGGGTGGCAAGCTGTTAGCGGTCGTCCGGCCGGTCAGGTATATACAGTGAGTGCGCCACTGTGCTGTCTAGCATTGACAGGCTGTCAGGTGCGCATCGCTTCTGCATACGGCAGTGGTGTGCCGCCACAGTGTTTATTGGCAGAGAGTTCCATGTGATGTGACGTCTGTCATTTGACTGTGCCAGTCATAATAAGGCCATTGCAACACCACGTGTCTTTGATTTGTTGGCGGAACCTCAAGAGTTAAAACACCCAAGCACTGACCACGAAGCAGAAATGCAGATAAACACTTGAGAGACTGAATCAAACTGGGGCAAAATTATTTTCGCGAAAATGTCATGGCCCAACTTATAGCCTAATGTTACTATTAAGGGCGGTGACACACCATTAAAATAAGAGGTTTGATGATGCTTTTGTAAACGTAAATAAGAAACCACGATATATCAATGATTAATTTTTCGTACAAAGTTTACGTGAACGGAGCTGTTAAAAGTGATGGTTTGAATTTTGTAACGTCATCCCACTAACATTAATAAATTGCATATGAGGGTCATTCTTATTGTTCAAAAAGTGGTAACCGTACATTTTAATTAACATTTTTTTTATTAATTAAGAAATACTAGTTTTACTGTAACAAAAAAATGTTGCCTTTGTCTGACACTCTTAGGGCATTGGTTCTCGTTGAAGTTCATCCCAGTTCGCCTCTTTAAACCACTATGCAACACATTCTGTGAAAATCAATATTGAACAAACGGTGGTTTTAAGATCAGTACAGCCATTAAACAAATATAATTTATACGATTATGTTCATATTTTTACAATTTATATGCAATTGTTAATATTGGTATTATTTTTCAGTTGTGACTCGGTGAATCTGTGAAAATTGACACATTATACAGGGCCTAAATTTTCACAAAACATATTTGTAAAGCACTGCGGCCATGTGGTAGACAACCCGCATTGTGTACGTTACACAGGTGGCTTAGCGGCAGGCGTTATTAATCAACTAGTGAAAAGACTACAAAATGAACTTCAACGAGAACCAGTGCCCTAAGAATGTCAGACAAAGGCAACCTATTTTTGTTACAGTCAAACTTGTGTTTCTTAATTTATCAAGAAATGTTGATTAAAATGCACGGTTATCACTTTTCGAACAATTCCAATGACCCTCATACGATTTTATTAATGTTAGAGGCAGGGGCGTCATTTCAGGTTTTTCTAGGGGGAAGGGGGGGCAAGATTTTTTTTCGGTGACGGTGACCTTGTTGGATCTATTTTATTAATTAGGCATGTATAAATTAGAAACTTTAATAATATAACTTCAGTTTTATGTGCTTACGTTAGCATTACTTAAATAACAAAATACAACCAATTAATTATATACACATAAAATTCTAAATCCAGAGGGGGAGGCATTCCCCCCCTGCCTCCCCTAAATGACGCCCCTGGTTAGAGGGATGATCTTACGAAATGCAAACCGCCCCTTTAACAGCATCGTTCACGTACACATTATACCAAAAATTATTCTATGATATCACGTGGTTTCTTATTAACGTTTACAAAAGCATTATCAAACCACTAAATTTAAGGGTGCGAACCGCCCTTAGTAGTAACTTTAGGCTATAGGTCGTATATATGTTTTCGATAAATTTCGTCGTCGGGAATCGCCTCCCGAAAGGTGTCGGATTAATTAAGAATCATCCTATATATATATATATATATATATATATATATATATATATATATATATATATATATATATATATATATATATATATATATATATATATATATATATATATATATATATAT
>PNEQ01087058.1:0-12622 GCA_003012365.1 Medauroidea extradentata | reverse complement strand
CCAACATGTAAATGATGGAAAATTGTGCTCGCTCTAAGAAGTCTAGCACTGATCTCCTTACTGAAATGATTATCTGCCCGGCTGCAGATTTACCCGAGTGAGAAATATACAAAAGAAAAACTATTACGGTAGCTTATCGTGTTAATGAGATATTGACGACATAGCGAAAACACATATGACGTCTTTTCACCAACAAAGTATAACGATACCTCGCCAGGGAGTTTATTATAAGTTTCTCGGATCTGATATCTCGATCGTGAAATAACGATTCTCGGAAAATTTCGAGTTCTAGGTATTCTAAGTTACATGTAGTGTATCGGTTACTTTCGATTCTCGTTTCTGTCCGTTCTGGAGTTCTCGAGTGCTATGTTGGCTGTCGAGAGCTGCTTCACAATGTGGAACTGTGGAAGTCTAGTTAACAAACAAGAGGACAAAAGTGCAAACGTTACATTCGTTACACATTGGTACATTATTCACGCGTCTGTGCTCTCTCAACGTTGTGTTTCATATAATAGCGTTAATGTTCCGTTGGAACGAAATTTTATGTGCGACAGTGAGTTATAAACACAGTAAACTCATTCAGTATAGAACATATTGCTGACGAGGGGGTGGCGTGGTAATATTAAAACAGGCGCAATACATCCGTTATTATGAAACATTCTGCGGATTATGTGCACACTCTAGAAAATGTTTCCTGACACAAGTCTCAAATTAAATTTTTTAAAATTATTATTTTAATATTACGGTACAGTTAGGTGTGTAGTTAGCATTTTTGCTTTGTAACTCGGAGAAGATTATGTTTTAGGTTCGGAACCTCTTCGAGCTCATACATTTGTATTTAGCGTAAAATAGTATAATATACTTTGATATTCGAGAGCAATAACTGAGATATTTTTAGGATTTACTTATGTCTTTATATTTATTTTATGTTACTGAAATGCTTCTATAACAACAATTTACGAAGCGCATTTAAAGTATTTGCACGTTGTCTGCGATTAAGTGTTCATACTGTGTCGCTATTAGTAAGATATTTTTACAACTGCGGTGTTTCACATACACATATTATCTACATAATTTTATTTCACAAAATATGTGTGGATTATGATTTCATAATACCGACTAAATCGCTTCTAAAATTTTTATTACCGATAAATGCAATGAATTTTTCTGTATTTTCAATATTACTCTAATGGCTATAACTGTGAAAACTCTAAATTTTTTTACTCAATAGAAGTATCACGTTATGCAGAAAATTTCTCGTAGCCTATAAATACCACGGGTTCGTATAGGTGTGTGGTTAGCATCGTTGGCATATTCTCATCCGATATGCGTTGTTAAAGTTTGTATCGTCACAAAAATGCAAAATATTTCAGTATGTAGTATATTATGTGGAGAAAGTTTTAGTGATAAGTAATAACTATACACATTATCAGAAGCGATTTACATGATTTTTTTTTCAACATTTCATATTACTGTCGTGGTAATGCAACGGCATAATATTTCGCCAGTGATTGGACAGGATTTCTTGCATTTTATTGTTACTGACTGGCTTTTATTAAGATAAGTTATTATTTATGATTGATGTATTTAATATTAGACGAAATGTTCTGTTATTTAATATTGTTTGGTGAGTACCAAACAGATATCAGCATGGATATGTGTTGAAACAAAATATAATGTAAACACATTGCTCACCAAATATCTTGTGTAAATAATCTGTAAATATCGTCTTTATTTTACTTGCATGTGCATCAGAGAGTTATGTTCTTACAGACTAATAAAGGAAGACATTCAACTTACACGAGTGTTATTTACACCGAAAGTTATTTTTCGTAAACTTTTGTTTTTGTAAAAATTTCAAGTATTTATTTTTGCCCAGTTGATTGATAACTAAGGTAGTGGAGGAAACTGATAGAGGGGGGGAGTAGTTAACCCGAACTTTGCCGATGTAAGGAGACAACGGCACTTAAAATAGCTATTTCGAGTTGTTTATTTCCCGAACGTTTAAAAAAGTAGTTCCCGATAGACTCGAGTGCTGTCTCTCGGGTTGTTTATCGAATGGTAGCAATAGACAGCCAAAGTATCTTAGAATCGAGTCCCAGGCATTTGAGGTTACGAGAATACTGGGATAATACGTTACACTCATTTCAACCCCTTAGCGGGTGGTTACGTAGCAAGGGGAAGTCACTCTTAAATGTTCATACTTCGAAAAGAAAATTAACTCTTCTGCCAGCTGCCACTAATATGAGCGTATATAATATCACATCAGTTCCCCGTCATCTTGTCTTGTACGGAATTCGTACTCAAAACCTCCCATTAGAGTTCTAAACTAGTACGCCAAGATAGGTCCTCAGAATTCTTTAAAAAGTTTAATGTGTGTATACGGGCCCATGCCTAAAGAGATATACGTATAAATGAAGCGGCAAAAAGTAACCACTTTTAAGTTATTTCTCAGTAGTCATACCTGCTTCTCAGGAGTTCTTAAACATCTTACATCTTTCCACTGCCTAACTATTGAAAATCATGAGTTTTTTTAGGTATTTACGTATGCTTAATTTATATTATAAGTAATCGCAGTATCTCAACAGGTTCAAGAGATGCAGAGGATAAATTTAAACCACACTTTTTTTATTTTATGCCCTAAAACCAAAATAATTTCAATCTCTCAAAAGTTTATGAGTTATTGAGACTAGATTGAAAATACATTTTACTGCTTTTCCCCGCCTCAGTTTTCGAATTAAAAAAAAAATTAAAATTAAGTAAGGTTTAATTTTATAAGCTTCATTCTGGAGCAAAAAAAAAATTGATATCTCGACGTTGTTTAAGCGCAATTGAGGATTCATTTAAAACACATTTCACCAATTTTCACCTCTTTAATTTTCTAATTTCTTGGTGGGTACGTACTGCGTAAGGACAAGCCACCCTCAAAATGTCACGTCTCTAGGTCCAGCGGTAATGGCGGTGCGTTGATGAGTGAGTTGGGCACTTAATTCTATACAGGTTGTTCAAAAATGCAACGCCCAAATTGATAGGGAAGTTAAAAGAGACAAATACAAATACATTTTTCCTGATGACCATGTGTAGAAAACAAATAGTTTACGAGTAATGGGTATTCAGGGTAATTGTGGGTGTGATTCAGAAGACGACGACGGTAAAATTATCAGCATTAACTTCCGCGCAGAGCCGGTATCGATGTAGCAGAGTGTTCCACGTTCGCTGGAATACGTTAGCGTGAGTTGTGCATCTTCCAGCGATTACGGGACTTCTTGATACGTCGATACCGGCTCTACGCTGAGGTTAATGCTGCTCATTTTGAACATCAATTGTTACATTGATAAAAAAAGTAAACATTTATCATTGATGTCTTCTCAATCACACCCGATACCCCTAAATACTCTTTACTCCTAAACTATTTGTTTCCGACATGTGGTTATTTGGCGAAATATATTTGTATTTGTCTCCATATTCCCAATTACTTTGGGCATTGAATTTTTGAACATTCCGTACACGAGATTTTGTTCCGTGTTGGAAATCCCTTGCGGCATGGTGGCCTATTCGCCTTTAAGTCTTTCGGGATAACATGAATACTTTTGAAACTATAGTTACCTTTTTTCTTTTAGACAATTCGTAGTTTCCCGCCACATTTCAATATAGTTTTAATATAGACTATACAAAACTCAAGAGCTAACATCTGAAGTCACAATAAACAATATATTTTTGTTATTATTTGAGAGAAGATGTTCGAAATAGCACTCGCAATATCGGGAACCACCTATACCACGTCAAGTCGAAGACGTCGCGAGAAGCACCCGGAAATTATGATCTACCCGATACGCGCACACACATTTACGTGCTTGTCTCAACGCTCCGCGTGAACAGACAGCTCGCGTACCAGCTACAAGAGGCTCATTCCACAGCGGAATAACTGAACGTACATTGCCGCTAGCTGCCGGCATGACAGACGTGCCAGACACATCTGCTCGACTTGCGTGTCAACATTTCTTCACCAGTGCTTACGTATGGTGAGTCAAGGCACTGTGTTTAAAAAAAAACAGAATGTTATCAAGCGTATGATTTACACAGTCTTGTGAAGCGAATGTTCACTGAGACATGGTCAGTATTTAGATGTAACTCCGTACGTTCCAGAGTTTTTCGTCGCTGAATAATTGTGTCAGTGTCATAAGCCTAGTTAACACGGGTATGTTTCTTGTACAATAATGGGAAAGTTAACTGTGTACAAGAAAGTGAACAACAGTATCTAGTGAACTACAAAATAAACTGATAATTTCACTCGGCTAGATTTCTCGTACAAGAAGGAGTACACCGTTAATGTAAGAGCTGATTTTCTAGCTGCATTTGAGACACTGGGGGATAATTTGCGCAATGTTTATTGTGTCTGTAGAAAAAAATAATTTTAAAATTTTGAAATTGAAATATTGTCGGTAGGTGATAATATACTGGTTTAAGTAACATGGCAATATTCCTCCGGAGCTTCTTTAGCCCAGATATATACATACTATTTGTTTTAAAATATTTCATCTTTGTAAGCTGTTTCGTTCAAAAACAGTTGCACGTACATAAAAAAAATGTTTGTTTAAATTAGACTTGTACAAGAAAGATAACGCAAAATATAACCGTACCTATCCCGCAATAGCTAGCATACAACTCGTTGCTAGCCACTACTATGCTCGGTGGCCGTTTACAAGATACAAGTTTACTACAATTCGAGGTGAATAAGAAGGTATTCACCTTCTTGTACAATAGCGATGCCCATGTGTACTACTCTATATGTGATGATTAAAATATATATTGTTCTGCACTATCTGTAAGCACAGTTTGTTTTTTCTTAATGTCTTTATTACAGAGTTAGTTTCCTAGGTACACTGGAATTACGCTCGTCTCCTTGTAGCTAAGTTGAAGGATTTAGTTTTGACATCCAAAGCCTGTTATGTGGCACACACCATTCCTTAATATATTTTTGTAAGTTCAGTTGTACTTTCTGCCACCCATAATTTCTGATGTGGGCATGAAATACACAAATTATTTGTTTACCTACAATTACGTTCTCACAGATCAAAACAGTTATGATAAACACATTAGACGTCCTGTACGCCTAACTTTTTTAATATTTAATGTAAATGGCATGTTATCGACATATTTTATTGATTCCAAGATTTTAAAGAAACTACTACATAAACCGTTTGTCATATTCTCAGTCAGACTGCGTATGTTCGTACCGACAACACTTTTGGACATTTTTACGCTTAACAGAAAAATATATATTTTAGTTTGTAATGAAATTAGGCCAAATTTGTGTTTGGAATGAAGTTGGGCCCTATCGTTTTTTATCATTCTAGGCAAGATATTTCCAGTACAGAGATTGAGTACTGAGAATAAATGGATTTCGGACACTATTTAAAAAGTACGTACTAAAAAACTATATTCTCACTAGTCCTGATCAGGGACGGGCGAATTTATTAATTTTTTTTGGGGGGGGGGACGGCACCGTACGATATTGCTGGCATGGATATTATGATCTGATTCAAAACTTGGGGAAATGTTGCGGAGATATTGTATTCCGTGAAAGTAATATACAATAACCTGATTTCAACTTACAGATTATTTGGTTTTTGGCATGTTACTGAAATTTTGGTTTTGGATTTGCCCCTAGTTCTGATATACATAAACGGACGCTGATGATGTTATTCCCAATGCAAAATGAGATATAAACACTATATGAACCAAGTTGTGCAGTAACTTTTATGGCAGGTACTTACTCAAGATACTCGGTATTGGAAATGGTTTAAACTTAGAACAATAATATCAAAGTACAAAATAGCAATGGTTTTATTTATTATGTATCCTAAGGAAAAACCTGACACCTGAGAATAGGTTTGGAATACCAAACTGCTGCCCCACGTTCAGAATAAATATGTAGTATGTAATTATTCTACAAATGAGGGTGTAACTGGGGTAATACTATGGTTTTTAAAGACGTTATAATTAAACAGTAATGCACAAAACACTCTCAGGGGTACAGTTTTATATAAAAACAATATTCGTTACTGTGCGCATCAAGGCGTGCAAGACCAGTGTGACGGTCTATCTCTATGTGTTACCAAACTGAACATCGCCATGTTGTAGCCCATAACATGCAATGTCCTATACAAAAATTTTTTATTGAAAAAAAAAATCGTTACCCTCACCCTTTTGAAGTACACAATTCCCTATCTTCGTCTGCAATATGTAGCGTTCAATTTGGTTATGTAACAAAATAAGAGTGTAACAGTCTAGTTCTTTTATAACGTTTTTGGTGCGACAAGTTGCCTACCAGTCATGCAAAGCGCGTTGTAAAGCAACTTGTAC
Source organism: Medauroidea extradentata (assembly GCA_003012365.1). NCBI lineage: Eukaryota > Metazoa > Arthropoda > Insecta > Phasmatodea > Phasmatidae > Medauroidea > Medauroidea extradentata. Next base: position 6,256 of record PNEQ01087058.1, on the reverse strand, counting down.
GGGATGACGGCATTCCGTTATTGTTACCAGGTGTTAGATTTTAGTTAAATAGGCGTATGCAATAACTAGGGCTAGGAAAGATTCGCGAGTTCAATGACCTGCGTGCTGGAGTCCAATGTCCCATGCATACTCAAGCCCCGTCTATTCGTTCATTGTCTGCTGTCTGAATGAGTAGCAGGTAATGGTCAAATGATAAGGCTTCGTTACACACAGAATAACGGATTCTAGCATGTTGGTCGTTGAACTTGCGAAATATTCCTAGCCCTAGACGTTCTTCCGTCTTACTCATATTTTAATATTTTCAGTTTATACTTTTTCATACACCAGTTTTCATTGGCGGGTGCCTCCGTTACACTTTAGTGTACAATTCGAATAATGTTTAACTTCGTATTTTGCATAGAAAATCACCCTCCAGCGTTTGTATTTGTTTATGAAAATCTGGATGTTAAATACCATTCTTTGAAATCGTCAGAGTTAACATGATAAAAATAGAGTATTCGAAGTAAAAAAATTACTCAGGATATGATTTGCGTAATGTTCTGGAACACACATCTACAAAGAATTATTTAACACCAAAACATTAAATTATTCATTGTGACACTACTTCGGAAAATTGTTGTGTGTTCTAAACTCAACAGTCCTTGGTGATAATTAAAAATGTATTTAGGAAGCACGCATTTACATTGTTCTTACCTTCGATAACAACCGTGTAGATGTAGCGGAAATCCATTTCGAAGTCGACTTATAACATTTGCCAGCGACAGTGTGAATTGTCGTAAACAAGTTTTACTTTTAATATCTCAAATATTCTGACGTCTGTTACTCACAGACCACATGACAGGCAAAGAAATAGTGTTCGTCGTTGCCAGTCGGTTTTCACCACCTGCTGCCGGCAAGGAATGGCAGAAATGAAGTGCAAGCAATCTACTATTCTAGGTTCCGTGGTAGGATAGAATATTGGACGGATATCGACACAAATCCTATAGTTTGCATCCAGCATTGTGCTCGGTGGCAGTGCGATAAATCGTCCAGGTAAGGAAGCTCTTGCAAGACTCCAGACCATATGGAGAAAGACTGCGGCTAGAAACATGAAAATTCTGCGTTTTTATTTTACATCAAAGTGGACTGCAAGTCACTGTGTGCTCATCTGATTTCTGCTGTTGGCCAGCAGTTTATGTGTCACACAGTGAAGGACTTTTCCACCAATGATACAGGTCATCTGCGAATGACCACTATCCCCTAATGTGGCCACACAAAGATACAAAGGCTCGGAGTCTCACAGGTGTGTTCAAATGGATTCTAGTCTATCGTGAAATAATAACGCAAAACTTGCACTGTCTTCTTATGGCTAGAGGCATACAATATTCACGATATTGCTAGAGATAATTGTTTATCTCTGAAAAACTTGAATTTTTGCTGGGTTTCAACTTATCTTCAGCTTACCAAAATCTCACTGGCTTTTCCTTGTCATTTGCCCTGTTACCCTATTTGACGAAGCCAATAAGAATTCTACTACTGTATTATTTAATGCCTATTATTGGTCTGCAGACAGCTACGGTGTGTCCGACGTGTACCGCCCAATCATACACTGAAAATAGATAATAGTTGTAGATAGCATACTTCTGTTAAAATAGGGACAACCAAACAGTTTGGTTGTTGGTACTACTCTGGACAGTTTCTTCAACAATCTGTTCTGTAGAAGTTACCATCAGGTGTGTAAAAGCAACAAGACTCTTTGCTTCTTCTGCAAAACAGATTGTTTACGGAACAATTCACATTTTACCAACAACCAAACTGTTTTGTTGTCCCTATTTTAGCGTAAGTACACTGTAAAAAATTGAGGTTAATTTACTCTACATGTAATGGAAGCTAATAACCTCTACAAGTGAGGGGAAATTACTCAACTGGTAATGTAATTTTTCATTACATATTGGCGTAAGCCCTCTAGGACAATTTGATATAACGCGCTAGCGAAACTTCCGAGTGGTTTGTGTCGCGAATACCCTACCTTGCGAAAATTTCCACACATATTAGGAAATCAGATTTCCCTCTCAAGGTTGGGGAATATCACCATACATATGATGAGCAGCATTACTAACATTTTTTACAGTGAGCTGTACTCTTTTTTCAGTGTACATGTTGCGAGAATCTACAGTGTTTTCAAGGGTATGTTGGCAAAAAACATTTTCGCGATATACCAACATCTCTAGTTATTACTTGAGAACATACTACACTTCATTGATATGTACATCTTGAACACAATCTGTGAAGTCATTGAAGTCATCCCCTAATGTAACGACATTTACGTATTTGACTGCTTTACTTGATATTGGTCACTCTACCTTGTAAATTGTAATTATTGGTCAACAGCTTTCCCTGCTGCAAGTCAGGAAGTTGCGTGCTAATAGAAGACTTCGTGGAACTGAACGAAAGCTTTCTGTCCAGTCAGCAGTCAGAAAATAACGCGAAATTTACAGATCTCCGGTTTATGGCTTATTGTAATAGATTATGTTTTATTGCGGGAAAACTTGACTGTTTGCTGGGTTTTAAAGTACGTTCAGCTTACCAGAAGGTTACAGACTTTCGCTTGTACGTGAAGCTGTTGCCCTATTTGACTGAGCCAATAAAAATTCCACCATTGTAATATGTTATGTATCTGGTAACTGATAAGTCCCCAGACAGCTACGTTGTGGAAGGAATACATTACCAGCACTCATACGTGTTGCAATGAACTACAGTGTTTTCAAAGCGATGTTGGCACAAATCATTTTCGCATATACTGTATCATCATCGCTACATATTGTATAAAAATAAACACGTCGTCCCTATAGGTTGTTCCTGGGAACGTTAAATACAAATGAAGACCATCTTGCCGACATTAATACTGGAAGACAAATATAGGGGCAGGAAGTTTCCGCGGAAAGGTTTTTGCCCCACTTTGTTTCGGTGTCTTACGTACACGCATGCAACTCTGCTCCATGGTCAATAATTGGATGTTTTTATCGTATTTGGGTTCTACCCGCAAATCACAAGCGTGTGGCGTCGCAGTTAACCTTGCTCTGATTGGCACAGTGAAAGGAAAGACGACTCTACACAAATACAGTCAGCTAATAACCATCAAGTAGAACTGAATATGTGCACGGAAGACATTGAAACAGACTGGTGCAAAAATATTTTGGCGAAAACTTCCGGTCCCTAGACCTATATTATCCGCAGACTTGAATTTATGAGTATATAAAATTAATGTGTCTATATATATATATATATATATATATATATATATATATATATATATATATATATATACTGTGTTTATTACTTATACGTGGTCTGTATGTCTAAAATAATAATTAAAATGTACTGTTCATTCTTATCCCAGACATTAACTATTCACTACGGTACGCTACGGTACAATACTTTAATTGTTGCGTAGACATTTTTGTTTCTATTAAAAGTGTGGCATGAAAATATAAGTTAACTTAAAGGATAAAAGTGACTAGGGATTTTAAAAATGCTTACTTTACCCCGAATGTCCTGGCATGTTTCTTATTTACAAGTGGCGAGTAAATATCTTTTGAGTGTAAAGAGAAAAATTTATCGCAGCTCCACAAGAGTTCTGTGTACCACGAATAGCTCTAACGGTACGTGTATTCAGTGACACATAGTTGTATGCTAATTATTTTTTTTTAAAAGCCCATAAGAGGTAACAATAAAATATATACTTACTTTCCAAAGATATTATTATCGTTGTCACTTAGAGAGTAATTTTCGTTTGTGAACTAACTACACATTTCCGAGAATTTGCAGAAATACTTTTTAAATTACGTGACTACAAAAAAAATTTTTTTACCTCAATCGAATTAAGGAAAGAGTAAGTGTTAAATGATGTAAGATATTTATAAGATACGCATAGATCATATCATATAGTCACACGTTCCGTTTTGTTTAGCCTTTGGTTAAAATAAACATAGAACTTTTACTAGTATTAAGATATGAAAATTTCTTGTATCGTATTGTGTTTTACCGTTGTCTATATTCTACGAACATGATAACTTCCGATATTTAGTACAAAAGAAAGAAACCAAAATTTATCTTGTGGGCATAATAATGATTATATCTATAGGAGTGAAAATGCATGTAAAACAGTTTTTATTTAGCAGGATTCTTACACATTATATAAGGAAAAGTTTCCTTTTAACACCAGAACATTTTTTGCGAAACTGATACTTCAGTGTTGGTTATTTACTAGTAGGTATTTTATACGTCACAAATTACTCAGGTTACATCCAATATATACGTATAATTTTGTGAATAAATTGTTACTCATCAGATTTAACACATGAATACTTTCGTCGGTTATTCAAGACCAAATGGAACAGTATGGTATATGGTTCTTTAAAGAGAGAAGTAATAAGAAACATTTCTTAACTTTTTTCGTTTATCGTCATTATTAATCTCGACTGAAAAACAGTACACTTGTAACGTATTTTGATTTCCTGTAATCGCCATATCATGAAACTGTGAAATTAGAACGGACGTTATAACTTTTGAAAACGTTGGTATGGCATTATTCTTTCAATTGAGAAAAGAGACGAGGTCAGTGATACAGTAGACGAATTTATTTCGTATTCTTTTTATTTGGAGACCCTTTACTGAACCATGATGTTGTGTCATATTTTACTTTGTGACAGAGGAAGACTATTTCTTCATAGCCTTTGTGTTTTTCTTTATCAAGTCATTGTATAGTTAATTGAGTACTTTAAACATACAAGGCTATGAATTTTGGTTGAAATCTAAATTTTCAAGTGTGATGATGGCAAAAATGGCGGCTATATAGAACCACTAATTATGTATCTTACTGCAGCATCGTCAAGTTTGGTGGCTTAAGGCACCACCAGCCTATAACTTCCCACTAGGTAAATTATATATTTTTATATTTCCTACATTACGTTGAGCATTCTGCTTCCGTCGTTAGTTTACAAGGCACTGATGAACAATATCAGCATTCTCCGCAAAAAAAAAACCGGATATCACAATTTACTTACCCGGTGAAAACCAGACGAAGAACACGAATACCGGAGCTATCCGGCCGCGGTAAGATAAATGTTTACATCCGAGGACAAGATGGCCGCAAATAGATGCTAACGACCGAAAACCACGCAGCGCTGGCATAGTTTGTCTAATGAAACGTCATGCTTTGTCAAATATACAACTGTCTCTTCATTAGTTGGTGCCACCATTACTGACAACGCTGTAATATTAATTCTACTACAGGTTACGAAACTCAATATTATTAGTTTGGCAAGGGAAAAATTCTGCCGCTGGTCGCGCTGCCATCAGCAAGGGAGCTACGAACTTTGCCGAGGTCGGTTCCGAGGATTTACGAATGTAGTTTAACATCTTTCGTGAGACTGTTCTTCGTTTGTCGTACAAGACCGTATACACGATAAATTGCAGCTGTCACATTCGTGAACCCTCGGTACCGACTTCGGCATAGTTCGTAGCTCCCTTACTGATAGCAGGGCAGCTAGCCGCAGAAGTTTTCCTTGGCAAAACTCGTCCATAAGACATTGTTTGTCTTCGTAACCTGTAGTAGAATTAATCTTACAACACTTAACATCTTAGAGACAAAAGATGGTTTTATTTAATAACCTAAATAGATATGAATTTTCTCAGACACGTAGAAATATTTTTGTCGGTCACTTAGTTATGCATTAAGGATGTTCAAGTGCGGTAACAATAATAATTTTATGTTTTTATGAAACATTGTTAGTTTTGTAGACGATACTTGTGAGTACAATTTACTCTTACGCAACAATTTTAGCTCTCATAGTTTTTTCATAACGGTGTGTCAAAGTCAAAATCTGCTTGTTACGCTGCCATGAAAATAGTGAAAAATAACTGACGTACTTAAATAAAATAATTCACTGTGACCTTACACCCCATGATTTATGCAATAAAATATTAAACAACCCACAACGTAATACTTTGAATTTAAAAGAAAATCGCAAAGGTACAGTAAAAAGTTGCAAATTCAGCAATTTTTTTAAAATACAGTGTAGTATACTAAAGTATATTACATTTCACTGCTTATTTTCACTTTTACGTGTGGAGTAAAATAGTAAAACTTTCATATATATACGTAAAGGTGTTGTGTTGACTCTACTGGAAGTGACGTACTAAAAAAAACTTACGTTTAACAACCATTTAGTATAGAATTCAGATGTGAAATTTATTAATAATTTTTAACCAAAAT